>VXCM01001349.1:0-85553 GCA_014773175.1 Lucifuga dentata
TAGACTCTTGCCTTTCCTCTTTTCTCTCTGCCTACGGACACGCCTTCCTCCTCTCCTTCTTCGACCTGTATATTCTATAGACATGTTATCTTTTCTGTCATATCACCACTTTTAATGTCATCCACTTTTCCTCCATACTACATTTTATCCAGCCTTCATCTACAATGGCATCACGTCCGCCCTCCTTCATCCCCGTCACCGCTTTCCACAGGACCTCACAGGAGGATTCTCAATCAAGGGTATGTCCAGCAATCTAAAAACCGTTTAACACAAATCTTTTTCTTAGTTCTGTTGTACTTTTGTAGGTCAAATCTCAGAATCAGTGATAAAACGTTTTTTTATTGTTGTTGTTGAAGAGACACTCAGCGTATCACCTCTGATAATTTATTGTGCACAATCTTCTTTTTTTTTCTCACAGAAACGAGGGAAATGGTGTGCAACGCATGTCAGCATTGCGTGGAAAATTTATTACCACAAAAAAGTCAAGGTAATATTCAAATCAAAATGGCATGCAGTACATTCAAAGAATATTTTTCCTTGATCTAAAAAAAATATTTTGTCTGAAATAAAAATGCATTAAATTGGGATTTAATTGTTACTTATCTAAATTTCTTTAATGTGAAAATTATTTTTATTGTTTTCTAATCAACCTAAATGTAATGATTCAAAAGGTTTTAGAAATTTGGAAATGTGTCTATATGTATATGGTCTATTGAGCTGACAGTGTAGTTTTCTGTTTTCATTACAATCTGTTTCTGGGTAGTAATTATTGCAGTAGATTTGAAGTGTATTTAGTGTGTGCTTTTATATTGTTTATTGTTTTAATTTTTATCTGATCTCACTTTATGTACAGCACCCAGAGTTTTGAGATATGCACCTTTATAAATGAAAATTTATGATGATGATGATGATGATGATAATTATCATCATCATCATCATCATCATCATTATTATTCTTATTATTATTATTATTATTATTAGTAGTAGTAGTAGTAGTAGTAGTAGTAGCAAGTGTCTGCATGAAGTCTAAGAAACAGTCTGCAACATGAAATCTGTAAATGTCCTACATACCCCTTTCTGCTGCTAACCTTGGACAAGGAAAATGGGAAAATTACCATCCACCCACTCTTGTAAACATTTCATTTCAACTGACTCATCCCTGGATCCATCATGACGCGTTCCTCGCTGGATACCTCATTGACTTTCATTTCAGACTGACTTTCTGGACTTGAGATCCTCTTACTGGATCATGGCTTAATTGCTGTTTTTATATCTTCCTGTGATTTTTGTTGTTATTTGTGTCTGTAATTTGCCTGTTTCCCCACCTCCGGCTCCTACTGCGAGGAAAGCAAATCTCTCTCTGGAGGTTTCTTCTATTTTTTTCCTTATATGAAAAGTTTTTTAGGGAGTTTTTCCCTCGTCTTCTTAGAGAGCTCAGGAACAGTTGATGTGTGGGCCTATAAAGCCCTTTGAGACATTGTATGTGATATTGGGCTGCACGGATATACATGACTTGACTAGTTGTAAGACAGCACATATTTGGGAAGGTGTATAAAATAGTATTTTATGTTCTGGGAGTTTGCAAATACAGAAAGATCTTAATTTAGTCCATTTTGAATTTCACAACTCCTCAACATGCCCAGAAATGCAAAGAGAGTGGACCAGCTAAAGCACGATTTGTCTTTTTGAAAAAAAGAAATATTACATTTGTGAGCTGTATTTTGTATCTTGTTCCAAAACTAAGCTATATTTGATGCATCATTTCACAGAAAATGCGAGTGAGACCTAGTGAAATCCATCAAGAAGTGACACCTGAGCATACATCAGCCATCAGTTTCCCTGAAAACAAAAAGGTAGAACAACCCTCCTGCATCAGCCCCCATCTAGGTGAGTTCAAGGGCAAAAATGTCAGAAATGCCATTAGAAACATTATCTAAGCAAGTAAATTATTCAATCTGATCTACTTCTCACTTTTAGAGTCTTCAGTTGGACAGTCGCCACGCAAAAACACACCTGACAGGAGTGAAGCAGGAATAAAAGCAGTAAATAAAAGCCATTTCAGCCAAGAATATTCCTGTCAGCGACTTTACACATCATCACCAGCACTTTGCCACATCTATGCAACCAGGGAGAAACTGGAATTGGGGACATTGGAGCATATGGATGAAAAAGAGAAGCACAGAGACCACAAACAGGACAGTCGTGAAGTTGATCACAGACACAGTTTGGACTCACATGGCAGGAAAAGGCAGTCTGAGTGTGACGCCCTCATTAAAGTGAAGAGGATGAAGAAGGAAACTGAAGATGACCAGACTCATGGAGCTTTAATCAAACCATCTCCAATCAGCATGAGTCACACTTCACCTTCAGATCCATCCTCACACATAAGTGACAACCTGCCACTCCTCTACTCTAACAGAAGTAGATATAAGAGCAGCACATGCAGTACTCCTGGGGGGCTCACGCATTCTTACTCAACCGTTTCATTGGAGCCCATGTGGAATATACGTCAGAATGTGGATCTCCCCTGGAGCCAAGCCCTTCTAAGAGACTGCTGCAAAGTGAGCAGGATGCCTGAGGGAGCATGGCACAGACACACTTTTCATAACCTCCCACCTACACAGTTTCACTTCCCTCTGGCTCAGGAGGCTGCTTACCTTAGAGGAAGAGAGTTTCTAAACCTGCTTCATGAGAAGGGCTCTCCTCACTGTGGACGACATTGTTGCCACTCTGCCAACGCGGCTCATCTCCTTCATTCTGGCTTTCTGGCGACATCCTACTCAGGTGCCTCCATGGTCAGTCTGGGAAGAGAGAGCGGAACTACAGCCAGAATCACTCATTTGTGTCCATAGAGGTGGAAAGTAACTAAGTACATTTACTCAAGTACTGTAGAGTTTTGTCACGTTTCCTTCCTAGTGTCATCATTTCCTTATTTTTTTCTCTATTTTTGTTTTCTTCCTTCCATATTTTTTATTTCTTTCCTATTTTGTCTTTCTTTCCTTTTAGCTCTTTATTTCCCACTTTCAATTCTTATTTCTTTCCTTCAGCCCTTCCTTTTTCCTTCCCTTTGCTCTTTCCTCCCTTTCCTTCTTCAACTAGTTCAGTCAGAACTTGTATGTATAATTTGGGGAATTTTCATTATTATATTACACATTCTTCACAATGACTACTTTTTACTATATACTTCAATAATTTACTGCCAATATATGTATACTTTTACTTAAGTAAAACTATAAATGCAGGACTGAGTATGTTTCATGGTTACTTTTACTTTATTTTTACAGCACTTAAGAAGCCTAATCTTACGCCACAATTTCCCAATAATAGCTCTAACGCCTTAACAGTTCCTACAGAACAGCTTGGCAATCATAAAAATCTTAGCATACTGTCACATGCACATCATTCCAATTAGAAAAAAAAAAAAAAAAAANAAAAAAAAAAAAAAAAACATGAGAAATTAAATGGTAACAGCTCAATAAATCAAACAGATCAAACAGGTGGAAAAAGTTGATTGACTTACTTTACAGGAGCAAAACAAGTTGAACATGAAGTCCATCCTCCTGTTGCTGAGATGATTCGGAGTCCATTTTCTGCTTTACTTTTTAATTCCTTCTCTGCTGCAATCAAAGCAAATCTATCAAAATCTGAAAGTTTGGCATTTGCTGTGACCTGCTTTAAGACTGTTAAACTTCCAAGATCAGAAAACTGTTCCTGTATAGTGGCAACGTCTTTCCTATGCTTTGGTTTTCTGTATCTAATCACACCACTCGGGTGTTGGTCTCACTTTTTTCATCAAGTCTCACTTTTCATTGAAAGTTGAGTCTGAAAAATGACAAGGTGTGTTTGTGAGTTCTTTAACTCCAAAATACAACACTCCTGAAATCTAATTTCTCTGCAATTCTTGATATCAGGAGTTTAGATTGTAAAATGTATTTCTAAATGGACCGATTGTGATACAAACACAAAGATTTGTTTTTCTTAACATTATTGGAAAATTACCTCAGCAATTTTAGTCAATCTACAGCATTTTTTAAAGTGTTGCAGACTCATTGCATGTGGACACTAATGAATTTGATCTTGCACATATCTATCAAACTCCGTGAGAAAACTGTGCTGAAAAATAAGTGTAATGTTACAACCAGGTGCAAAATAAGACGCTGATAAGCTATAAAACTCTCTATGGAGTGATGGGAGCTGGTCAGATGACATCGCTGCTCACGTTAGAGACAATATAGATTTTTAGAAATCTATAAATCTTAATTCAGTTATAAAAATGGCATCCTGTAATAGCTGAAACCTTAAAAAATCCAAAAATAGCTTTATTTTTATTTGTTTGCTTGTTTGTTTTCCAAAACTATTAAAATAACATATTGTATAAATGAAGATGAATTTACACACTGAATTTATAAAATCAGTCAAAGTTTCACTTGGCAAATTTAGCTATAATCTAAAAATATAAAAATACCCTTCGTAGGATTGCATAAAATTTCACAGAAAATGTAACATTGAAACATGAAACAAACAAAACATGAAACCGACTGTTTCATGTTTCCTATGTTCTGTTTCCTAGAACATGTTTCTTATGTTCCTATGTGCTCTCTCACCTGATAACACCTGAGCTCTCATCATAAAGCTCAGATGCTGGAGAGACTTTGTGGCCTATAAAACTGCTGTAGAACTATCAGTTTAATTTGTAATACGTATATACTGTAAGTCTGCTGACTTGTTGCCATCTTAACTCATCTCCAGTGACAACATCACTAAACTCCAGTACAGAACATACTAAATGAGACAAACCAGGCCTGTCCTGACACCTGCAAGATGGCAGGTTTGATGTTCCATTTGAAACTGGAACATGAAGATGCATGAAGATGGTGCAGTGCAGGGATTACACCACATCCATGCCCAGACCCCTGGCAACCTCAGTCAGGGCCTGGACTGCTCCAGATGTCCCACTAGAGTCACACTCTTCCTGACGTAGTCCTTCAGGCTCGTCCTCAATGTGAGGAATGGTGCTCATGACGCAGTAGACAGGAGAGTCACTGCTCCTGGGGCTGGGCTGGGATGAAACGTCCTCACCACCAGAAAACTCTGACGAATCAGAGAAGGTGGAGCTGGAGGAGTCAGAGGACGAGCCTGTGGGAGAACTTCGGCCGCTTTCTGATGTGACAGCGGCCCTCTTTGTCCTGCTGCTGGTTCGAGGGTTCTTCCGAAGGTCCTGGGGCTTTTTGCCCATGTTTTTCATGATCTGCTTTGTGACCTCCACAGTCTCAAACCTCACCATGTTCAACTTTAGGAAACCATCTTTATCCTTTCTGTATCTACAGAGACAAAATATAAACAAATAAGTGTCTTTTTTTTTTTTTAAATCACATCACATAACCTCTTTAATGACTGATGCCTGCAAAGACAAGTCGAGCAAAGAACTTTTTGTTGTTTTAGTGGTAATTGGCTGTTATGACATACCTAAAGCGGGAATGCCCAGAAGGCCACTTCAGCTCGTGCTTCTTACGCAGGTGAAGGGTGAGAGTATAACACCAGGAGAAGACCTTATCACAGATATGGCATTTATATTTAGAGATCACCCCAGGCTGTTAGTGAAGATCATAACAGAGCATTATCATAATCGAACAAAGATTACAGCAGGATCGAAGAATTACTGAAGAACAGCTCATAAGGAACCTCAAAGGAGGCAGACATAATGATGCTGGATTTCTTGGTGCTGACGAACCTCATGGACTCTCTTGAAATGCTGGTTCATGGTTGGTAATGTGTAACAGGAATAGTCACAGCCCTCCACTCTGCAGTGATACATGGTTCCCTCATTGTGGATGTCTGTGTGTTTTTGTAGATCCCTCTGGTTCTTAAAGCTGTAAAAGTTCACAGATGTGGAACATTATTTTCTGATGCTGAACTTATATTTATTAGCCAAGTCCTATATAGAAGTACATGAAAAGTGGATTAAAGTTTACCTAGAGTTTCAGTTGTAATTTATACAAAGGTAAATTATAATTACTATCAAAATGTATTTTTATTTTCTATAGCCATTAATAGTAGTATTTCTTGATGTTCCATGTTTGTTTGTTTTCTATATTAAAGTCATAAAAATTATAAAATATGCCAGAGACCCTTCAAAAACATATGAAAAACAACTATATAGATATCTATATATATAGATATCTATATATCTATATAGATATCTATATATACATAAAAATAATCAGCTTTTTGAAGATCTACCTTTTGTCACAGAAGTCACATGGGAAGGGTCGCTCATCACAGTGGCGAAACCTGATGTGGATCTTCACAGCTCCCAGAGTGGTGCAGGACATGTCACAGATGGGACATTTCACATTATTCACTGGAAGTGAAAGATACAAAATACTGTCAAAGCAAAACATAAAATAATAGGTGTCCTGAAATAGCTGACAACCAATCAGCTAATAGATCTTCTCCACACGTTACTACTGATCAACCTTTTCAGTCTCATCAATCACATGATAGCCCTACATTCATTATTTAGTCTAATGTGCCATTTGAGGTTAAATGAATACTTTTTTTTTTTTTAATATATATATAATATAAAAGAGAACAAGCCACCACATCCTTGAAATGGCTTTGGTGTTTTTAATTACAGCATTTCTGGGAACACAGAACTTTTTTTGGCAAACAATCAGATAATTCACTGAGGGGAGACATGGCTTCACCTGAGCTGATTTCAGCAGAAACAGGGAAACGCTGACATCAAATTGGCGGAACAAAGCGCAATCTGAGGAATTTCTGAATCCAACTGACTGCAGGATGCAAAGACAGAAGACTTGGCACAAGTCAATGCTCATCCTCCTGGTAATTGAGCTACTTAAAAGCAAAAAATCATTACCATGCTGACGCACATGATCCCTTAAAAGCCTCTCATTGGCAAAACCTTTGCCACAATGTTCACATTCCAGGGACTCTGTTTCGAAGAGGTAGATACATAAACAGTTAGCATGATTCTGCAATACATCATAGGGCTAGAAAAGTTATCAAAATCAAAGTAGTCTTCTTACCCACTGGCTCTGCTTGCCTGTGGAGGTGGTCAAACAACTTGGTGTTGCTGGAGAACATACTGCCGCATGTAGGACAGGCCACAACTCTCTCCTGTGTGTGGCTCCGCATGTGTTCTCTCAAACGATACTTTATCTTGAAGAAGGCATCACAGCCTGTAATGGGAACACAAGGAGAAGATCACAGCTAAAACTTAGTTGACCATAGACCAAACTATACCAGAACCGGTAAGATCTGTAACCTGTTTTACTCGGTCATACCTCTCCAATGGCAGAAGAGAGCCTGCTGCTGGTGTGAGAGAGGCTGTTTCTCAGCACTTTCAACATGGTTGTCCACATGTCGGTAAAACCACTCAGGATTGTTGAATGTACTCTGTACAACACAAAAGTATTCTGTTTAATCAGCAAGTCGATATATCATATATTATGTGACTCTAATTATCTTAAAATAAATTGTAAATATACCCACATCACAGTGCTCCCACTGGCAAACATGTCCATCTGATCCTTCAGGGACCAAGTTGTTGCTGTGCAAGCCCTCGCTGCAGCCGGGCAGGTCAGGACGGGATTTCAGCAGCTGTGTCCCGATGAACTTCAGCTTACCGTGATAGTTGTGGAAATATGCATGAACCTCGAGCTCTGCAGGGCTGCGCATGGCCAAAAACTCACATCCATTCCACAGACAAGCATATTCATCTAAACAAGGTGGAACAATGAGTATTTATTGTAATGAAGAATGGAGGGTTACTCTGGGATGTACCAAGACAGACAAATTCTACATGAGTTGTATCAAATTGGAACTCATTCAAGAACAAATAATCACACACGTTTCCTCATTTGGCTGTGTGTTTTTTAAAATTCATGCTGGCTCCAACAGCTACAGTCAGAGCTCAAACACAACCATTTCTCATACTCAAGGTCTGCAGAGTTTAAACTACTTTATACAAAGGAAAACTATAATTATGATCATTATTTATTAAAATATTGGATATGCATAAATATGCACTCCAAGCTACTGTGTCAAAACCAGAACACAAATTAAAATATTCCTCATATTTATGGATATTTATTCTATTAAGTTGATAAGAGTTTGCTTGATCTACGTCTGATATTAACTATCATTCTGCATAGTCTGGATTATTTTAACCTTCTTCTTGCCTGAGTTACCAAACTACGTATGAAGCACCTCTTTCTCTAACTGATCCTGTAATTTTATCATCCACTCCTTCTTAGCATGCAAGCATATGATCACATCGGCTTTAATTAGAAATTATGTAAGACAAATTAAATACTGATAGCATCCAAAGGTTTCTTCCTCACTCACCCAGTTCCTCTAAAGCATCTCTGTCTCCTAAGTAGTCCTTTAGATGCAGAGCCATGTGGTCGCTGAGCTCCTCCATTGTGTGGCCCTTGAATCTACACGCTGCCCACTCACAGGTCACCACGAAGCTGTCAAGTCTCTTATTTGCCATCATAGTTGTGACGAAAGTGTGTTTCGCTGCTGCTGCTGTACACACACACAGCTGCAGTAACTGTAACAGAACATAAAAGCGAAAAATGCAGGTTGCTTGTCTTTAATAGGAATATTATGTTAATGCTAAACTCATTTACTCAGATAAAGTTAGCTAGCTAATATTTCAAATCAATGTTAACGTGAAAATCATTGGAGTTGTTTGTAGGTCGTGCTAACGTTCGTTACAAAATTTTTATTCTAAACGTTAGCTACCGTTACCAGTTGAGGAAAAGAGCAGTTAGTGATTTCTGTCTTAATACGTGTTTATATTCAGGTTAGTCTTATCTTTTAGCTAATAGGGTAGCTAAGGCTAAACCTGTGAAAAAGGTTTCACCCTCTCCTCACTTTCTCTCGGATTTTGTTCTAAATGGGTGACTAATTATCTTTTTAACGTGGGGTATCGTTGAGATCTGACCGTGGGCATTGTAGACACACAGCAGCGTTTCTGGCAAACAATAATAAAAGGAAATTTTCTTACGAATATTAGTTGCCTCCGAAATCAAACTCTATATTGCTTGCTAATTTTTCCCTCTCCTGTTTATGTTTATTTCCTGGCAGGGGAAAGAAACCGGAAGTGGTTCTTCATCTCACGAGTTACACTTAAAGAAAAAGTGCACAGCGACACCTACTGGACCGACGGATATAAAGTCATGGCGTAAAGTTATCTAAACATAATTTCGAACAGACTTGTTTCAGAGATAGAAAAGGGAATTTAATTGTGCCCAGACTGAACAGAGTCTGAGATAGTGGTTGATGTTTTGGTCGCATGGTGAATATTACAGTAGATTAATTTAATCAGCAACAAATGGCAGCATATCTAAAATAAACTTGAATTCCGTACTATGTGTCGACAGGGTTACAAAGTAGAAAACAGAACAAAACACAATTTAACATAATATTTAGTGTAACGCATTTACTGGGATAAACTACTACATGAGAGCTAGTGACTGATGTGAAAATTACTCTAAATACCTGACCTGTAAGGAGCAGGAGTCCAAAATTACTTTAATAAACTAGACACCACATAGCTTATCTCATACAGACTGAATCTGCAGGACGAATACACTTGATAAAAAGATAAAGGGTGGAGTCAGATATGCATTTACAACAGCAGTCTTGCATTTGTTTTATTTCAGTGAATCACAGCAGTGGTGAATTTTCTGCAATTTCTTCTCCAGTTTTCTTACTCTTTTTGTTTCAATATACACTTCAGGGCTGCATGTAAAAGAAAATGAAAATTTGTTGAATTTTTTTATTTTTTTATTTTTATTTTTTGATAGTTTGCTTGTGTTGGACTGACCTGCTTCTGTCTGGATAAAATATCTTGTCCACTGTCTAGAGGTCATAGTTTGCTGACTATTGGTGCCACACTCTTCTCACAATCAATCAATCAATCAATCAATCAATCTTTATTGTCCCCAAAGGGAAATTCTGGTTTGCAGCCAGGTAAAAACAACCACAACAACAGAGACATTCAGTTCGTGTATACACAAATTAAGAACATCATCTGCAATATAACACAAAAACACGGCAATATATTCTCTATTCTCAAGCCTCACTCCACTCAATTTATGACCTAGGAACAAACGAGTTCATCAGTCCTATTGCTTGAGGAACGATGATGTAAACCATCTCGTCAGGACCCTGAAACGACAGCCAGATGGGAGCAAGCCATGATAGCCTGAGCTTTCATAAGAACCTTCTTGTGAAGATGGATTTGATTGGTTCCAGTAATTTTGCTTGCTACTTTGACAAGGGAAAACTATATATGAAGTAAATATGACAGAATATATTGTACAATATATTGTATATATTGTACTTTTTCAATGTACACTTTAAAATAGCCATATCTGTTTTAGTGCTCAAGGCTCTAATAAATCATTAAACACACCTTACAATAAGCAGGAATGACAATGGGTGTTTAAAACAGGACAAAAATGGACATACAAAATATATTTCCCAGTGTAGCATTTTGTCGATTTTTTTCAATGAACGAAAGTAATTTCTTGAGTAATATTATAACCAGGCAGACAAGTCTTCCAGAGAGGGGACATTGCACAGACTGGTCCAGTGCCATCTCTGATCTAATATTCAATATTTCATGCTGCTCTGAAAACATAAGCAACCATAGCAACTGAATAATTCATGTGGTTTTATGTCAGGATGACTGATTCACAAGAAAATGACCACATGCATGCGAAAGACTCTCAGTTAATAAACTGAGAAAAAAAAAATCAAATGCTTCCATTTTTCAATTGTCCTCTGTGCTTTTTAGTGTTCCCTCAGATGTAATTGTTCTTTTTTTTTAAAGATTTGTTTTCATGAATAAATTAATCCACAAATGACAAGTGATGTGCAATGCAGTATTTACTCCAGATTCTTAGTGCATGGATCAAAGTGAGCAAACAGTGCTATATAATCTCCAACAAAACGTTTGTAGCCTCGTTCAACATGATCATGCGTGTTTGTGTAGGATTTGAATACTAAGCTGACTTTACATGAAATATAGATACTATATGTGCATGTAGTTTGAGAATGAGTGTGCATGAAATCCAAGTCTGACAATGACCTTAGACCTCATTTCCAAAAAAAGAATTTCAAACAGATCAGATATAATCAAACGCACACTGATAAGATGAAAAATAAATAAGTATGCTTGACTATCCAGTTAAAAACCTGCTTCGAAGCTAAATCCTTTGCCAGGAATATGTTTTAGGTAGCCATTACCACCAAGTTTATGATTTCTCAAAAAAAGTAAATGTAATTTTATAATGCTCTCTGCCTGTTTGTTAGCAATGCTTTGCAAGGAGGGAATGATGATTTTACAAGGAGAAGACCTGATTGGTTAAAATTATTTGATTAGAACATTGAGCAGCTGTGCAGCTCAGCAACTTGTGCTATTGATCTTTTCACTGCTAATGTTTCATCAATTTCCTATTTTGTTTTTAAAAGTTAAATAACAAAGGTTATTATGAAAAAAATCCCTCACAATGTGTGTACAACACTAAAATACTATGAAAAGACTGAATAATAATGTATAATCCAAGGGGAAAAAAAACAACATTTACAAACACCAGTTGTTACAAAAAAGGATGCAATAAGCCACAACACGACTCTGTAACACCAGTTTAACCATTTTAATCTGCATTCATTCAGAGCAAGCTGAGAATACAAGCACAAAATCACAAAATGTCTGTAGTGGTATGACAATGTCATATTATCGCTTCACTCAGGCCTGACCACNCACACACACACACACACACACACACAGTCCAGACCAGACAGCATATAAGCATATAGCACCAGGGAGTTGGAGCACTTATCAGCACTTCTAATGGCTGTGTCAGGATAGCAGGCAGCAGGATGTAAGGGTCTCTCTCTCTCTCTCACACACACACACACACACACACACACACACACACACACACACAGGAAGCAGACTTATGGTGGCATAGCTGCCCCTCACAAACAGCCATTGGTAGTATGATGGAGGACTGTATGTACAACCGTCAAAAGAAAGGTTGTGATGTCATTCTAGAAAACACTTCATGTCACATTTAGGATAAACAGATGTGATTTGAGCATTTTCAGTCAGCAGCATGTAAGGGTCTGGACTTTGAGTCCTGGCCCAATTCTTGCCCTTCAATACCTGGAGTGATTACAGTGAAGGTTAGTAAGAAAACGCATTAGGTTCCGCGCTTTTTGGCCTCTATATGCATAATTATTGTCTTAACTGGCACAATTACAGTTTGAGAAGAGGATGGGAAACACTGCCACAGAATACTGAGTCATCATAAAAACTCAAAGCAGAGATAGCGTTTCCCTGTTAAGACTGCTAGAAATATGTTTGTGGGCAGAATCACGTCGCTGGTGCTTCTGTTTTACAGCTTAAACGGCCACTAGACTATGGTTTTTATTTATGTATCTTTCTGAATGTCTATTTGTTTGTTTTATTATGTGATCAAAGTCTATTACTACACATGCATTATATTTGGAAAGGTTTTGCCCCTGGACATTTATCTTTAACAACTCAATTTACAAGCTAGAATGCGACTGTGATATATATATCCAACTACAAGGTAGCTACTACTCAACCAAAAATGGGGTCTTGCATGCAGGCTGTAGCAATTATATTACAGTTCATTTGGTTTCTTAGCAACCAAACTGATGAAACTAGATATCATCCAGAACAATGAAATGAAATCCAGGACCATACAGCAGAGGCACTGTAACTAAGAAATGCAACCATTAGCACACATTTGATACAGTTCCAGTGGGAAAAAATCCCTTTGCATTTTCTACAATCATTACAATATTGATTTTAAATTATCATTCAGACAAAAGTAAAAATGCCCTTTAGTAAGTGTACTGCATGTGCAGATGGCTCCAAGTTTTATAGTTTGAGGTCAAAATGAATTTATGTAAATAACGTGCAAATTATGTGCTCAACAATATAGCAGTTGTATCCACAAAAACTCAAGGGAACACATAAACTCTCTCTCTCTCTCTCCCTCACACACACACACACACACACACACACACACAGTGAAAACATTATGTGGAATTTTGCATTATTCTTCTATCAGTGCCCATCCAAAGGTTAATAAAAAACAAATAGCAAAAGAATAACAATACAATAGGAAACAATAGGTAAGAAAACAAACAAAACAGTAATATTTGCCAATTCCTTATGTAACCTTCCATTACCCAAATAAGCGACACAGTGCACAGATGTAAACGTTTTAATGCTTAGCTTCAGCCAGTCTGTTGCTTATCTCTTTGCTCTTCTTTGTGACAGATCCCTCCGGTTTGGGCTCTGAGGCACTCGAAGGTTTCTTCTTGGCTGACTGGGAACTTGCAATTTTCTTCTCTTTTGCTTTTTTCACCATTTTCCCTGTAGTGGTTGTTGGTGTCTTTTTTGGTTTGGCGTGCGACACTGGCTTCTCCACCTAAAGGTCAAGAAAGGCACAAATACTCTGATCAAAATGCTCAATCAAACTTAAACTCTCATATTTGCTTAATTAATGGTGGCAATAATTGTGGCAAAGCCCATTGTCAACATACAATACATACCTTCCTTATCCTTTATGTATAATAATGAAAAGCAAATGTCACCATATAGAGTATGTGATGTTTGCAGTATATGGTTAGTACAATGACAAAGAAAACACACAGCACAGCAGGTGTGTGTGACTTTTCTTACACAGAACGGTGGTTCGTGCACTTTGCTGCTAAAGTCAATTTCTAAAGAAACTAAAAAGTACAAATTATATTGTCTATGTTAGTATACGATGTTAGTCTTGTATTTAAGGCCCATTATTTTCAGTTTTTACCAATTTTTTATTAAGGTACCACATTAAACCAATTTTTACCCAGATTTTATGCCCATGCATCCAGAAGTTTCCTGCTGCCACAGAACACCATTCACCTCGGAACACAGTGAACAAGGTCATCTAGCGGCCATGACAGCTAAAAATATTCAACAAGTAATGCAAAATGGACATAAAAATGGAAAGACAAAGCAAACAAGTTTCTAATTATGTGCAGAGGCCTTCAAAGTACCTAAATCTGTTTTCCAACAAGAATGTACAATAATTTTCTTTTTTTTTTTTTTTTTTTTNTTTTTTTTTTTTTTTTTTTAGGAATTTCCCCAATTGTTCAAATATTCAAAATCAGGAAAAAAAAAATCCCCCCTTTAAAATAAAAACTGAAAACAATGAGCCTTGCAGTTAAACTATATTACAATCATTAATAGTGGTGATAGTAGCTGAGAGGTTGTAGAAGAAGGTGTGTGACCGGAAGGTTGCTGGTTCAAATTCCCATATTACTGGGAAAATGTGGGTGTGGAGACAAATGAGTAAATTGACTCCTCTCCCTCAAGAATTACTATCAGTGTGCCCTTAAGCAAGCTACTCCAAACTGCTCTAGTTCAGCTGCCAGTAGTAGTGGTGTGGTGCTACTTGGGAAGCTCTCAGTTGGAAATTTGTAGAAATGCAGAAATTTGTCAGCTAGTCGGCTGATAAATATGAGTACACTCAATCTGTGGTAGAGATTCATCATGGATTCTTTACTTATGTTATTTCTGTTACTATCCAAAGCTTGTGAACATGGGTGAAATGTTTATAACTAAGATCATCAGAGAAACTGATGATCTTAATCAAGATGATCTGATACAAAGCCTGGATTCCTGCAGCCATTAGACCTACCCAGTCAATCCCACAATCCCTCTTACCCTCACTTGTGAATAAGACTCAGCGGTGCCAAAATAATTCCTCCCAAATTCCTCCATTTGGGGTAGCTGCTCCCCTTTTCCTAAAATGGCATGTCACCACCATGTAAGGAAGACTAAATCCTCCCAGATGTTGAGGTGTGATAATTATTAAGATGACATCAATCTAAAAAAACATTCCAATGCTGATCAAATATCACGGTCCACCGAATTAAAAGATGACATCGTCTGCAAACAGTCGAGATGCCACCATGTCTGCAGCGGCAGGAGAAATACAGCACTGCACGTGCTGCACCTAACAGTGACTGACACACCCTGTACCTCTCTTCCCACTTTGGTGCAATGAATTTCATGGTGAGCCAAATGAGTGCAGACATGGAAAAAAAACCTGTTCCTCATTTAGGCTCATGCACTGTAACCAAAACAGAGTCCTAAACAATCATGACCTCAGTGAATGATACTAATAACATGTTGATTAGCATATTGTTGATCTCCATCCCATCTTTAATGTTTGCAGTTAAACCAAAAGTAGTTGCATGGCCATTACCAAGCTCCTCAAAGGGTGGTGGGTGGTGCAGACTAGCAGGTGGGAAACGAGTGGAGTTGTGGCTTTAAATTTTGACAGGATTGCATTTGGCAGCTCGGTGACTATGTTGCTAGTATTGACTAAAGTGCATTGTTTGTGTGTGTGTGTGTATACAGTATGTCTGAGGTCAGCCTCCATGCCTTCTAGAAGAAACAGACAAACACACCTGACTACAGCAGATTTAGAACAGAGCTGCTCTCACTCTCTGAGAAGTCCTACAAGAATGAGAGAGGGAGTGGCCAAATAAACACACTACATGTGAACACATATGAATAATTTATTGTTGACATTCATGCAGACAGAAGAGAGATATCAGTCTATGTTAAAAGTATCTTCCAGTAAAGGCCAACTTTATCACTAATTCAGAGTGTTCTTGATGGGATATTCAAAATCATATCATTTCAATTTGAGGCAAAACATTTATTTATTTACTAGTGAATACCAGAAAGAAACTAAAGATGTAATTCTGTTTTAATTTCTCAAAATGGAGATACATAAAAGTGTTTTGTTTTGTTTTGTTTGTTTTTTTTTGGGGGGGGGNGAGAGAGAGAGAGAGAGAGAGAGAGAGAATTGGGGTATTATGAAGTCATTATAATTCCACTGCAGGTCAATAGGGCAAATCTTAATATTTCAGATATTGGCTGTGGACCATAATCACCTGCCATTTAGCCAAGATGTGACCTGGTTGGTGTTAGAAGTTGATTAAATAAAATCAATGCTGGTGGGTAAAGTAAAACTGATGCAGTATATTAATTCTAAAATTAAAAAAAAAAAAAAAACNTAAAAAAAAAAAAAAAACCTAAGACCTAGCCATGGCTTAAAAAGAAGAGGCTCTGCACTTATGTAATTTAACGTATATTCCAAAGTTATCGTGCTGAGTTGTAATATATGGTGACAGTATGGAAATCAGAATGTAAACGTACCAGTACTTCACAGACCCATCTCATATTCCTGCTGAGGTTCACGGTGTCTGCAGGGACGTGCACTCACCTTGGTGGGCTCCTTGCTAGGCTCACTGTACAGGCTGCGTATCCTCCTGCGCTCCAGCTGCTTGTTGTCACTGGGCTGACCTTTGACCTGCTCCCCCTTGAATGTGGCACTGTAGCTGGTTTCCAGACTGGTTTCTTCCACAAGAGGTTTATACTGAGATGGGGCTTTGATGGGCTTGACTGGTTTCACATCCTTGTATGCCTTGAACTCAGTCCTATGAGTAATGACAAAGCAACCGTAACAGTTTAGTGTCATTGAAAATAGTTGGAACTCAGTTTTGATAGGAGGTGTAAAGGCAGTGTAGACATAAGTGTTCAGAAAGGTCAAAAACTTCAATGAATGCAGTGTGTCTCTTTTTCTTGTCTTGGGAAAAATACAAGCTAGTTAGCTTTAGCATTAGCTCTGAGCTCACAAAAACTGCATTTTGGGAAAACCAAGAGCTTTTTCAAAACTTTAAATGATATGCTTGCAAGATACAAAGACCAAGACCAGGAGCGAAAGCTTGGGCCACAATTGAAAGTAGCACATTTTTGCTTAATTGGAATTTACAATTAATATAACTAAAAGAATGACAGAGTCGAAACAACGCCATCTAGAGTCTGTTTGAGGCTACGTCTTTACCTAATTGAGGCTGATTTAATGAAAACATTTTTTTCTTTCTTTTTTAAAAAAAAAAAAAATCAAAATAGTACAAATTTAGTTATTGTCATTTTGTTCGTCATGTGAGTTCCACCCTTCACAGAAATGAACTGTACGTCATAACAAGATCCTCTATACTCTGAATCAGAAGATGTACCATCGTCCTGTGATAATCACCCTCAATTCTCACAAATCTTCCTCACATCTGTTAGGTGGTGCTGGGTAACTGCTGTACGACTGACAAACAAGCAATCCTCATGACATGATCCTTAAAAATGATTAAAACACAATTTTATCAACTTGAAAACATAAGCTGTATTGACATTGTGTGACCTGATAAAATTCTGTACTTCTGTATGCTGTTATTCAGTTTAATTCAATAAGTTGTACATGCAGAGATTGTGCAGAGCTCTGCTGCCAGAGTATTAGTGAATGTTTTATTCGTATCACAGGGTCATATTCCTCTGTCTTCTCTACATTGACTGACTGCTCTTATTATTACTTTATAATGCAAAATTTCATGACATGTAAATTTTCACTACATCTGTAGTGAACTTTTATTTGCATAAAAATAAATTTGGCCTTAAAAGTTGCACATTTTTATTACCGCACACACTGAGTTTGAATAAGAAA
Source organism: Lucifuga dentata (assembly GCA_014773175.1). Lineage (NCBI taxonomy): Eukaryota > Metazoa > Chordata > Actinopteri > Ophidiiformes > Bythitidae > Lucifuga > Lucifuga dentata. The sequence goes on from VXCM01001349.1 coordinate 17,637, forward strand.
GGCTTATTTGAACTAATTTTAGTTTAAACTGGGAAAGGGAAATTAATACTCATAAATAAGCATCAAACTGAATACGCTTAGGCAAATAATGTTAAATTCAAGAATAGAATAAGACCAATAAGTATTTGATAGCATCATAAGACACCAACCAGATAGACATGGAGAAAACCTGTGTAAAAAAAAAAAACAAAACATGTTCAGACTCATGATTACATTAAGATCCTTTCACTGGTTTTACCCATTCATGGCCTAATGTATTGATTTGTCTGAAAAGCAGAGGGGAAAAAAATCAATAATGCAATATTTATCCTGTGACAGTATTAGTTTGCTTGTGGAAATCACCAGAGATTGTATGAAGAGATCATGAATTATAGAATGATATTTTATCATCAGTCAGGGTGAATGACTATTTTTGTCGCTATTCTGACAGAGATATTTGAAAAGCCTTATATTTTAATGTACTTGCAGCATTTATGCAAAAATTTCTGTCACGCCCACTTACTACCATGTCTCCACACACACACACACACACACACACACACACACACACACTTACCTGTAGCTACTGGAAGTTGACATCACCTTTATCTGCCTGTTGAGAGCGTCTGCCACTGCTCTGCCTCTCCTCTGCTCTGCGCTCACATCTGCCTGCATCTGTCCCTCTGCCTTATCACTCGTTTTTCTCTCGATGGACTTTTCCCTCTTCATCGCCTCCTTTGACTCTTTCTCCTGCAGTTTCTCCTCAATTTCGCTCTTCTCCACGCCACTCTCGGCCTCCATCGCTCCATGCTCCATCTTAGCATGGAGCGGTGCGTCTCGGCCGCTGGGGGTNCTCGGCCTCCATCGCTCCATGCTCCATCTTAGCATGGAGCGGTGCGTCTCGGCCGCTGGGGGTGGTGCTGGTCGTAGTGGGGCTGGGTTTGGGTATCCAGGGATGGTCGTTTTTTTTCGGTATAGGCCAGCGTTTGTAGTCCTTCTGGTACTGCGTTTCATTGATGAACGGGGTCGCTGAGGGCTGGTACTCGTTCCTCGGTTTGCAGCTTGGCTCGGGCCGGACTTTCCACGCCTTGAAGTCTTGGCGCATGACGGACGCATTAGAGCCATCTTTGTCCGATGCGGCACCCGCGGCGGGCGGTGCCTTCCCTGCCTCCTGCTCGCTGGGATGAGGCTGGGTTTCTATGGCAATGGCAGCGGTCCTCTTCTGTTTGGGCTGAGGGTGATGGGCCAGATGCTGCACGTCGGCCACGTCGGAGTATTTGGTGAAAACCAAAGGCACTGCGATGTCCGCTTTGTCCAGCTCGCTCCAAAAGCGGTTGATGCAGCAAGCACGCGTAATGCACGGCCATGCCATAATGATAGCGTGCGGTTAAGTAACAAATAATACAGAAACACTCCAACAACCTTTACGTCTCACTTTAGAGCTAAATAAAGGTCCTACTCACGACTCGAAGCCTCGATAATCGCTCCCTCACACTGCACCCACTCAGTTTTTGCCCAGTCAGGGTTATTCCTCTTTACACCTTTAGTGATTCTCTGCTGAGTATCTCACTAATCTATAAGGAAAGAAGACTACAAGGAAATAAAAATATAAGGAACAGTTGGAAAGCCTCTTTCTCTCCCTCCTCCCGCAGGCTGTGTGATCTTAATGAAGTTTAAATTGACTTTGCTGTAGTGTGCACGTTGCGGGCTGGTTGCGTATCAAAGCGACCCCACCCACATTTGTGTAGCGCTTCCAGAGAGCCGGGGTCTGCACCGTCAGTGTGCACGGTGAACTATCACCTGAGCCCGTCACCGTGTGACCAGCGGAGAGGGAGGAGACACACTTAACCCCTGAGCTGCCACGTCAATAAACCCTCTGTTCATTCTAACGTGGCACATTTTAGGATGTGAGAGTAATAAGTGGCCAGTAAAAATTTTAGAGGCAGGAAAAAGGCCATACAATTATTGCTCATATTAAATTACACACTGATCATTTTCCTTGGAATATCTGAACCCGATATTCACTTGAGATCAGCCAAGAGATCATTTATATATATGCATTTGTTGCGGCTTTTGAAATGGAGGCCAAGTGCCACAGAAATAATGAAAGTTTATAATGCACGGCTCAGCTATTGAACAAAGTTTACAGATATCATTTTCAGAGCGTTTTAATTAAAAAAAAAAAATGCTACAGTAAAATTCCTTCTCCTAATGAAATTCCTAATTTTGATAGTCAGTGATGATCTTTATCACAAGTGGGTGTGAGAATTTTAAGATCTTTTGAAATAAAGGTACAAGGGCCACAATAATTAATAATACATGTAAGCATACTACAACTGAAGAGTACATTTTTGCAAATGTACTCTTCAGTACACATAAAAGTCAATTTTTATACATTTTAAGTCATAATTTCCTTTATTGTGCACTCTATAATATCAATCAAATGATACATTACTTTTGTTTTGTTAATTTGTTTAGATGTTTTTTAATTTTAACCTCAATTAGTTTGATTGATACAACCAGAAATGCATAAAAATTTAGTTTTTTGTCTTTTTTTTTTTTTTTTTTTTTTTAGAAATAGGAGTTATTAATGAACTCTTCAGTTATAATTGTGTGAAATTGTTTTCCTATTTTAAAAAGGAATGGCATAGTAAAATTTCTTGAAATTCACAATTCCAGTATGTGAAACTCTTCATCTTGTCTGTCAGTCTTGAGAGTTTTAGTCTATTAATTTCAGCAAAGCTTGTCATGGCCACCCCTTGGGGGCGCCATTGTCTTTAATGTTGCCTAAATTGTTAAAAATAGCCATTTATGAATATTCCTTTTCTATTCCTTGCAGAACTCCTCTAGGAGTTTCTAATTTTTATTTTTCCCTGATGAGCTAACAGTATCCATACAATAGGAAGGGTGAAATCCTTATGATTTAGCTATTTTTTAAACACTATTTTATTTTGTACTTAATAATCAATAGAAAAGTCATATCTTAAAAAAGAAACAAGATTTCCAAAAATATGCTCATAATCACCAATCCATTCCCATTACACCCCAAATAAAACAAGAAATTGTAATAAAGATTAACTCTAGAGAAACAGTTTTCCCAAAGATTGTCTTCAACCCATTTTGTTCAAAATCACATTGTATCTGTTTTTAATCTTACCCAACATTATTCCAAATAAATTAACAGAATTTCTTGGCCTGAGTTGGATCTGCGTAGTGTGATTCAGTTGCTTTAATCTGTTTCAGTTGTCTTTTTAGGTGATGCTTAAGTTCTCAACTTATCCAGTGGATGAGTTGAAAGTTTCTTTCAGGATGTAAAATATTCCAGACCCAAGTGAAATATATAATTAATAATCTGTTATTTCATATTAATGCTGTGTTAAGATTGGACAGAAGCACAATATACTCGTCTGGATAGCTGTATATCCTATCCACATTTTTAATAACTTTATGTAAACTCTCATTTGATTTTTTTTTCCTCCAACCTTTCCATACCATATATTTTCTATAAAGATGAATGAAGATGCTTATTGTTGGGTTATTTGGGTTTATTGATTCTATACAAACATTTTTATTAAAACCAAACTGAAAATGAACTGTGAAAATTTCTGTAAAAGGACGAACACTTTACAAGGCAACGTGTTAAAAGGTAAAATCCTTTTGCAATACACGCTACGTGATAAATAAAAATGATTACACTACCATATACTGTAATTTACTGTCACAGCCAGAGTAAAGACCAACTTCTTTTTTTTTTCCACAGTGAAGTTTTCTAACTGTACAATGCAAGACAATCATCTAATGACACACATTTAAGTAATGTAAAGGCTGATGGAAAATACCATTTCAATCAAGGCCGAGGCCGACAAAATTCTGGTTATTTGCATGTGTATTGATGCATTTAAAGTGGTAACATGCTGGTGCTTTAAGAAACTAAAACAGGATAGCAGTGTAACCTGATGATTTGTAAAACATGGCTTCTCTCTGAGCATTTATCTCAGGATAATGCTGATATACGTTGATTACTGCTCTCATGCTCCTCCTGCCTTGTTTTCAAGAGAAAGGAATCCCTGCTTCTCATCACCATGTCTGAATTAAAAGTAACAGAGAAATGCTCATAGTAAATGAAAACATTATGCAGGAAATTGACTAGCGAGAAATTAAGGCCAGCTAATTTTGAGGAAAAACTTCAAAACAACATACAAAAAAAAAAAAAAAAAAAAAAGACTGATTATCCAAAATTAGGCAAGAAAAAAATGTGCCTAGATATCATAGCAACATTACAAAGAAGTTCTTAACTATCTCCATATCACAGCACGTGACAAGACTAAGAAGAATTTTAGCTTGTGTACTTGACGCTTCACTTAAGCAGTATCACTTTACCATTCACTTTATGCACTACTGTTGGGGTAGCATTTTTTTCTGAGTCTCCATTAGGTCGTCTGTTCAACATATTCTTCCTGCTCAATTTGCTTTATTAGATTATAAGGTGAGGGTGCAATAAATTTAAATAGAGTAAGTTTTCCAACATACAATAAGAAAAAAAGTCATTTTTCTTTGAAGCCTCAAGTACTGAATCAAAGGACCATACTGGCCATTTTGCATGTTTGAGCCTAATATATTCAATTTTCATATGTAACATTACTGACAATCACTTCCCAAAGTATACTACTGGAACGGTGAATTAAAATTTTTTTCTACCTTCCAGACCGCCATTGGTTTCAGTTCATTCTGGTACACTATTAAAATCAACTTACTGATACTTGAAACATTCTTGGGATAGGTAATCCATCATCGCCAACAAGACATGTATTCAGGTTTTTTTTTTTTTCCCGAAGTTATGCAATTTTAGCATTTGAGCGCAAAAAGCACAGAGTGAATGTATGTCTCCACCAGGGAAAATAGTCCCAAAAGAAGACCTGCGTTTATTGAAAAATTTAAACGACTGTGACTTCATAAGGCTGCATANTCCCAAAAGAAGACCTGCGTTTATTGAAAAATTTAAACGACTGTGACTTCATAAGGCTGCATAACTTAGCAGGCAAAACATCAATTTTTAAGGTGGGTGTATCGCTTGAATATTTGCTTTTGAAAGATTAAGATAAATATCTGGAAATCTGACATATGGTTTTATCCTTGTCAGTAATGTAACACGTATGAAAATGGAATACATTAGACTCAAACATGCCCGATCGCCGGTATGGTCCTTTAAGATGGTATCCGTGAGCTCTCTACTTTGGACATTAATACAGAAATCAACCTAATGCACATTAGAGAACAACGCGGTGCTGCATCAAAAGGAGTGTTTGGGACTGACAGCAAATCTGATTCCTTTTGTACTGTGCAGCATCATTTCATCACGGTGTCTTCCTCAGCCACTGCCTCAGATTCAGCCTCAACTTCAGGCTCATCCTCCTGGTACAGTCGGCAATATTTGTCCACCATGACATCCAAGTCATGTTTAACATGAGCGTTAACATGAAGCATTGCCAGACTTTTGTTCCGCTGCTGAGCAGACACGCTGTTCAGGTAAGCTCGCAGCCGCTCGCTTGCTGCCTCACTTTTGTTGTCTTCCAATTTCAGTAGTGGTAAAGTGGCAAGAACCTTGAGGAAGGTGTTGACATTAGGAAAGAACTTGACATACGGCAGCTGCAAAGTTTCGTGGATGGTGGTGGGCAGACTCACCTCTTTCCCCCTGTGCTTCCATTTGATTCTCCAGCAGTAAAATTCTTCAGAAAGGGTCTCTGAGTTGGGCAGGTCGTTACGGTAACTGTCTGCATAGTTCTCCTCAGAGGTGTTGAATTTCATTTGGCCCATGACAGCAGGGACTAGTGACAGGCATTTGAGCGCTTTCAAGTTGGTCTCAGAAAACATGTCCTCCATCTCCTGCATGATCCCACGGATCACAGGCACAGTCACATACTCCTTAAAGTATGTCTCGGCTTGGATGTCTCCCACATCAGCTGCACGCTGTTTCCGAAGAAACAACCTCGGGATCTTCACGGGAATCTCTATTACATTTGCCACATTGACAGCTTCCTCATACCAAAATTCGTGGTAGACGTCAATGTTATCGTTGACTTCATTCAGTGAATACTGGACAGCAGTTAGACTGTTGGCAGCAAAAAACACATCGCTGAGCTCTTCTTGGAGATTGTTGCCAAAGGCTCTGGTGAATGTGAGAACATTCTTTAAGATGATGATGGTAACAATTATCTCAAAGTCAGCCAGAGTTTCTGCAATTGAATACGCATCTGCTGTAACCGAATCAGCAAACTTTCCATCCTTATTGTCCCGGATGCTGTCCATGCACAGTATGAGGGGCACCAACATATCTAGCAGCAAATCAAAGACATTGTGCTGCTCTGTCCAGTGTGAGCTACAGGCTTGTTTTAGCATAGCTCCTTTCTCCTCATTCTCCTGGTAGGAAATACTGATTGATTCCTCGAGCTTTTCCTGAGTGAATGGCGTTCGAAAGAAAGCACTGATCCTCCTCAGGGTTTCCATAACAATTTGGACATTTGGAAAAGGTAGACTGTTGGCCAAGTATATGTTCAGAGCAGTAGCGGAGCAAGGCATGTGCAGTGCCAGAGGATACTTTTCCATCAGCATTACCGCCACAGCTTTCATCTTGGTGGTGGAAGTCCCAGTGGCTTTGTGCGCCTGCCCACGGCAGTCTTCCATGCTGAGCCCCCAACGGTCAGTCAGTTGAGCCTCTAGCCTCTCTACCAAGGCAGACTCGTCACCATCAAACGACACAAAGTCCAAAAACTCCTCTCGAAGGATGTTGTGCTGATTAACAAAGCGCAAGAATACAGGCAGATGATTCTCATTGGCAAATTCAACAAGGTCACCTGTGACGAGGGAGAAGAAACGACTCTCTCTCACCTCCATCAGCATCTCCTCTCTCACCGTATTCTCACAGACATCAAGGAGTTGGCTCTGCTGTGCTGCAGAGAGGTATTCTGTGTTCACAGCTGTTACCTCAAAACGCTTCCTCAAAGCCTCGTCTCCAGCATTCATGCGGTAATCCAAAAGAGCCTGGAAGTTGCTGTCAGCTTTAGAAGATTTGCTGGTCACTAGTGGGATGCTCTGCTTTTCTAGCAATACCACAATCTCAAACAATGACCTCAGGTAATCACGTAACTCCTTCTCCTCTGTGGAGAGTTGAGGCTCATCCTCGTTGCTTTGGCTGTCCTCAACTGCTGCATCTTTTTTTGAAACAAGCTGTTCAATGGAGGATGCCACTGCATGGAGAGACACGAAAGAGAAGGTCATCACTGGAAGTAAAAGGTTAGCAAATGACATGTTAAGGATCAGGATGACACATCACATGTTCATGAGGTATCAGTTTATAGTGTACACCTGTAACAATAAAATTCAATCTACTATTTGTATACTTCAATACATGTTATGGGATACATTATGTTGAGAGATGATTCTAATATTTTGTCCCACCCCCATACAACAAAGTCCAATAAAGGACACCACTAACTATAAAAATCACCATAGAGCTTAACTGTCACCTCTCTGACACCCTCAACCAACAAAAAGTGAACAGTACAAGGTTCGGAATGACAGCACTTGTTGCTGCACTCCTGTATTATATTATATTAGATTTTACAAGAGTACCTAATAAATTGGGAATTGTATTATTAACTTACATCTCCTTTCCTTCATCTTCCTTATATCTTCTTCAGTCTGAAATGGAAAAAAGACTGTTATCTTCCAAAAATTCCCACCTCTTTCCTTTGAACACAAGACTAATATTTTACATAAACACCAGCGTTATTTCCCCAACAATCATGCAGGCCTAACTGTTAAAAATCATTTTTTTAAATAACTAATGAATACTTTAGAATTAAAATGTGTAAAAAAAAATAAATAAATAAATAAAATAAACTCGATATAGAAACAAACGTAGTTACATTCTCAAAGCTTGGACCAAATTTACATGACAAATTTTCCTAACAGAATACAGTTCTATTCTATCTATTATCCTAAAACATGTGGATTATACCTCTGCAGAAGCAGGCAGCAATACACACAGGGACTCACTAAATCTACAACACAGCTAGTCATCAAATATTACACTTGGCACTTTAAGCTTAGGAGGTGCACTTGAACCAATTCTGACAAATGACAAAAAGCTTTGGTAATTTTCTTACCAATTCTTTAATTCGTTTGCGATGTCTGGTATTAGGACTTTTTAGGTGGCTCGTCAGATCAAATATGGTTGGAATGGCTGTATCCTTCAGGACAGTCCTATACGGGCTCTGAAAATGAAAGGCGACACAGGTGAGAATATTTTTTTGACATACAATGAGGTCCAAAAGTCTGAGACCACTGTGAAAATGCTTCTATTTTGCATTCTTTTTGAATTTAACACAAGANGTCCAAAAGTCTGAGACCACTGTGAAAATGCTTCTATTTTGCATTCTTTTTGAATTTAACACAAGACTTTTCATTACAAACGGTAATATCTTCATTTGAATGAAAAGTTGAATCTTTGAAAACTGTACATGAACTTCAGAATATCTTAGTATTTGGTATGCCCCTCTTTTGCTTTAATGACAGCATGCATTGAGCAGGTATGGACTCCACAAGTCTGTGCAAAACCTGATGAGCCAAGTTATTCCAGCATGGTTTGACAATGTTCCAAAGAGCTTCTTGTGATGTCAGATTTTCTGATTATTTCCAAGTTTACATGGAAAACATCACAGATTTTCAATGTGGTTTCAGACTTTTGAACCCCACTATATGTGCTGCCAGGCTGCTGGCTGAAGTCATGTGAGATACTCACGGTTTTGCAGACCATTGCTGGGTCAAAGTGTTTAGCACACAGCCTGTAGTGCTTATTCAACTGGTCAGATGTTTTGGCCTCTAGATCTGCCCTGCGACAGTTCTCTACCCATATTCGGCATCTGAAAACATCCAAAAAAAAAGACACTGAAACTGACTTCCAACATTTTTTTTAATACAAGAACTGGATGATTTTTGAGGTTGTTTTACAATAGAACACACACAACAGATATGAAAGCACTACTCGAAGATGCAAAAAAGTGGAAAAAAGGGTAGGTGACAGCAAATCAAGTCAAGTAGATGTTAAAACAACATTTTTTTATCCCAGTGTTTACTTGCTGTTAGCAAGGTTTACAAAAGAAAAACTAGCAGCAATGTTAACAATTTTGTTCATGTTGACATTACATGCATTATAGTTTCCTTTACAAAACAAGTATTAATGATAACATTAAAAAAAGACAAAGTCAGTTTGACTAATTACAAAATGGTAATTGTGGAAACAGTGGCAAGAAGAGTGAGCCAATACAGCTGCATTTTTACATTACTGCCTAATCAACTGTATCCTTGGAATACATTTTTAAGCCTTCCTATCAATGCATACGTGTCAGAGACAACACATGCAATACAAATTAAATGAAGCTATTATTTGATAATGGTTTGCAAAACTCTTCTAAAATCGACTGTATTTTATACTGAACATTCTGTCACACCAGGAATTCACAGAAAAATATTCTCACTGATGCACAAAGAATTTCACCTCCACTTTATTACTAATCTGTCACAATTCTTTTAGGAATGCATTATATGTGTCCTTGACAGCACAACCAATTTCTGCTTGTGACAATCTTGCCATTTCTGCCAAATCTGTAAGCAATAAGGCCACAGAAATGTCATTCCATTTGGTGTTTACAGAGTGAGGGTGAGGGAATCAATCTAAAACTGATCACATGACAATTAAGTGTGAAAGAGGTCTTCTTGAATCAAGTTTTATTTTCTTGGTTCTAGTGCAGCAATCTACCTTATTCTGACTCAGTGTTAGAAAGTCCCTGAAAATGTATTTGTATTGGAAACTGGCTGAAATAATCTCACTGCACTTGTAGTTTTTTTTTCCCCCTCTATGTTTGAAGAAAATAAGAAATAAGAAAATAAGACTTAACAAGTTTATCCACTTACTTCTACGTGTTATAGTGTTACAAAAGATGTTTGCTTATTTATTTTTAAGTCACCAGCTACAATCAATAGCTCTTCAGAGGGTTACAGACAGGACTTAATGTAGATCACACCCAGGAGTATCTGCTTGTTTTCATAAATATAGATCAAACAATGAAAGTAAATGAAGATCCAGTTCGATTTAGTAGATTGTAAGACATGTCTGTAAATATCTATAATAATATATAATATAAACATATTTTCCTCATTCTTTATCATTCCTTAATCTAATTCACCACGACTGACTAAAATCAAATGTTGTACATGTATGAAATGATGCACTTTTAGTCTGAAGTTGGTAAGACCACATTTATTAGCTAAGATCATGTGTTAATCATTATTGTAGAAGTCAAACTAACGAATGCGTCACGTTTAGACAAATAATTCGGTTGGTTAATATAACTTTACATAACAGAAAAAGCCTCACCGCTCTGGATCCCGTGGAAACCGAAAAAATGCCAAATCTGACTGTGTGCTCTTCCTTGTGCAGTTTGGAGCCGCGCAAAAATTCGGCATGTTAGCTTAGCCAGCCGCTACCAACTGCTAACTGAAGTTATCTAGCAAACTCCACTGTTACCTACAGCTAACTTCAGCGTGATCCTACTCGCTGACAGTGTAATTTCTAACTCTAAAATGACTGTGGAACACAGTTACAAGTATTTTAAGCAAGCGATACCGCCACAACATCTGCTGTATTCTCCACACATTCAAAACAGTTCACCTTCGGGTGGATCGGTTTGTAAGAAACCCCCCGCCCACGAGGAATCTGATTGGCCAAAGCGAAACTCAGACCCATTACCATTTGTGATTCTTTCTCTGACGTAATCTAAACGGACGAGCCAGCTGCCGTTCTTCTTCTTTATCGTTGTTGTTCTTTTCAATGCCTTACCGCCACCTGCTGGTTACTCGCTGTAGGACCTAACTGGGGTAGGGCGTATGGTTTTGTTTTAGCTAGCTATCTAGCAGATATCTTGTGGGTAATTTAACCATGGTGCGATGTCGGCTGCTTCTTGATTAACTTATAGTAGTGGATAAAGAGTGAAAGCTGATGAAAAAATAGCTAGCTTTCTTTCCACCCATCACTCCCAGCTGCTCAGCATGAGGCTGTAAGTAGCTCGAGCATTAGCTGTGTTCTCCTGTCCCCGTTGTTTTGTCTCGCCACATTTGTCGAAGGGTCAATAATTTACACAGACAAAATGACCGGTTAAACGCACAATACAAGTACAATAATATATTCGTCAAAAATGTACAAGCTCATTTAGTATTATATGTGGCTCGTTGGTCTAGGGGTATGATTCTCGCTTAGGGTGCGAGAGGTCCCGGGTTCAAATCCCGGACGAGCCCTTTTACTAATTTTTCTTTCAAACATTAAAAATCTGTTTTTGCAGTGTCTGCCTGAACTTAAATCTATCGATGACATAGAAGCATTGGCTTGCAAGATTGTGTGAATTTCGATGCTATCTCTACCGATGGTGTATTCATTTGCCAACAGATTCGTGTTAACGAAATAGATATTTCAGTGTTCTTTGGGTGTCAGTAAAAATAATAAGAAGCTCTTGTCTGTTAATTAATTTTAAGAAAATGGGCTCGTCCGGGATTTGAACCCGGGACCTCTCGCACCCGAAGCGAGAATCATACCCCTAGACCAACGAGCCGGGGCGTCTAAGAACTTGTCCTCTTCTTTTATGAAAAGCCACAAAACAATATCACAGCTCCTATAACTGTAGTTATATTGTATCTTTAACATTAGCCTAAATAGGTGGTTTGCTTATGTTAATTATTGCAGCTAATAATATATGTGCGTTTAACCAGTGTTTCTATAGAAGAATTGAGTGAATACGCCTGACGTTACCATCTGGAAAAGTAACTAATGTACTGCAGAATCGGCAAAGAACAATAAAGACACGCAGAGCAATTCAATTAACTTCTTTTTATATATCATACATAAGACTGTCTTAATATAATACAAAGGGCATTGTCATAAACACAGCAAAGTCTTGACTAGATCTTACAATCTGTGGATACATGGACTTATCCTTTCCCCCATGCTGTTCAGTTCTATAGTGCATGTTGCATGTACAAAAAAAGTGATAAAATGTGAAATCAAAAATGAAGGAAAATCAAATATAATAGGACTTCAATTTCTGTTGGGTGTTTAGACATGTCAACAATTATGTGTTTTTATGTATAACCCACAAACTGAACAGGCTTATGAAAAATGGAACCATTTTTTCAACCATGTGCTTCTCATATAACCAAAAAGTAAGGTTTGTGATGTACATGCACTTACAATATACCCTGTGAAAATTATTAAGGTTTGAAGATCTAGCTTTCCCTGTTTGATTCAAACCCTACCTCATAGTGTTGTCCTGATGTAGTCAAGTACCTTTGCCAAAAGGCAAGGGTTTGCCACTAAGAAAACAGGAGTTCCTGCCCACTGAATGGACACCAAATTGACAAACATAACATACCAGCAGGAGCAAGGTAGTGAGTTCTATACTTCCTTTATTAAAAAAATATAAATATATACATAAATTCTATTTCAACTATTAAAAAGGGGCTGCATTTCATGACAACTGCTCTAAATAAGAGGTCAATCAGCATGATCTGAAATAGGCGCACACGAGTCACTGCAGTCAATTTTTTTCTTTTTCAGTCTTTATTTTGGAATGTTTAGTACCAGTATGAGAGCCAGTAAGAAAACCACTGGCAATTTTTGAATGTCTCAAATTCTGTGGGGTATGAAAAATGATTGCAAATTTGCAATTAACCTTGACATCCAGATAAAACCCCAATCTCAATATAGGTAGCTTTACATTTGTGTTTGTGGTACCAAGCAGGATTTCTCCTTATGAAGGTTTCTCCTCTAAAATGACAACAGCATGACCTTCACCCTGCCCTTAATTTGAAAGGTGGTTGTGAGCAGGTTTTCCTGTCTAATTTCAAAGCTGGTAAAATGAGCAACACAAAAGAGAAAGCACTTTAAGATCCCTGATATAAAAAAAATATATATATCTGGTTATTGACTGGTAATTATCTGAGCACATGCATGTCTGCCTAAGCAAAGCATGTGATTGTGGGCTGACGGGCACCCTTTCCCTTTGAATAGGACAGTAATCATGGTAATCTGCCCTACCAAATCAGAACAGTAACATTCCACATAAACTGCGTTGCCACAATTATCCTTACCGTGCCAGGACAATGACATAAGTCTTATTTCATGGCAGAAAGTAGCCAAGTTGACCAAATGATGTATGAAAGGCAGCAAAACCCTTTGAAATAGTATGATGGGGGCAAAAGAAAAACGACGACACAGAAATAGAACGCATTAGTCTCCTTTTTTTTTTTTCTTCTTTTTTTTTTTTTNTTTTTTTTTTTTTTTTTTTTTAAACCATCAGCTTCTATCTTGCTACTCCGGAGCCTGCAGAGTAACTACCAAATTCTCTAACATACCAAAGTTTTAAAAGACTCCCAAAATAATCTACCAATTAATATGGAAACAGTTTTGGTAAAACGTTGCAAACAAATCTGGCCAGAATACACAATAGCCAACGGTCTCCAGTTTTGCTAAAGTAATATATTGCAGCTGTTTGTATTGACGTTAAAATAAGATCTTGATAAACTTTGCGTCAAAGTGGTGAACTGCTACATTATTGGTTACAGACACCTATATGCTATAAAACAACTGCTTTGGTATAAAAACATATCCAAAGGGAAAATAAATTCTTGTAAAATTCACAGCATAATTTGAGGAGAAAAAAGGCAGTCACTTAACTCATTTTTTTTCTTCAATTTCCAAGATTTGGATGGAGAGATTTGTGCAGGTGGTTCTGATGAGGAACTACATGCAAAAGGGAAAAAAGTAACAAAACATAAAAGGGTAGACTCTGGAACAGATAGTTCTTTTCACTGTAAAATCCTTAACCAGTGAATAAGATTTTTCAAGGAAGTAATGTTTAGGAGGTTGTTGTGTACAATTAGACCCTGTTATGTGGGGCCCTGCTGAAGAAGAAATCTTTGTAGAGAAAGGCCTCAAATTACCATTCTTATTTACCATTTTCTAAGTTGTTTTAATTTCCTTAAAGAATTAAGGGCTGTCTAGAGAGAAAAATAGAGAAAAGCCATCTTAATTCAAATGATAATGTCCAGCTCCATCCCATTCAAAGTCCATGAGTCATAAGGCCAAAGGGTTATCTAAGAACCAGCCACTGACTGTCTTCATCTCACTGGGCTGGATCCTTACGTCTCCCGTGCCCACTGCTGCTCTCATCTGTGCCAGGCCCGGGTGCAGCTCGCAGGACTACGGGGCCTCTAGGCCTGAGGGGTGGTGCTTCCCTCTCCTCTGACCCGGTCGGTGTCAGTATCCAACCATGGGTTCTTCTCTCCATACGGCCAGCACACGCTTATAGGGACTCCACTGCTATGTGCTCCCTTTGACAGAGTTACACAATACCCACCAACAACAAGAAATATCACCGCAAACACTTCCCCTCATTGTCAAGCTACAGGATTTACAAGCAGCTTTTATAGGTGAAATTTCACTTAAAAAGGGCAAAATAATTTAATAACCAGTGGAACAGTAATGTCAGGCAGTCCACGGTTTGAACCAAGAGAGGACGCCAAGCATTTCATCACCAACAGCTACGTGTAAAACAGCTCCAAACTCCGCTCTAAAATGCTCCATTGAAGATTTTGCCACATAATACCATATGGTGATTACTCGGTGGTTACATGAAATTGGTGAAATGGTAGGATGGATGTCTCAATCTCACTATGGTTATTCCGCAGTATTATTTTGTGCCTAATGATTGGAAAAAAAAAAACTTATGAAAATTACATATATACTTTTTAACAAAGGTTTTTCTCTGTATTAGCGGTTCAGTGATATCTCCCTTCTGACGTGAGCAGCTTTTGTTCTCAACACACCTTGTAGTAAAAAACACCACCTTAAAAATGACGTACAGGGGGAACACACAGCCAAAATGTCAGTGCAGTCACGAGCTTGCCATAGAACTCTGCTGCACACACACTCCAGTCATTGGAGACTCCTCCCGGTCCATGCCCTGCCTCATGCCCAGGTGGCCTTCCGCTAGGTAGTGGGCAGGCCCAGTGTTCGTGCCCATGGAAAATGCAGGGTGCGCTGCCATGCCAGTCTCCTGCCGTGGGTTTGAGAAGGCACCTAGCCCCATGCTCAGCCCACCATTCTGACCAAAGTCAAGGGCTCCAGCGGGCAAGTGGCGGAGCTGATAGGCCTGGTTGCCATGGTTCCCAGTGGAAGAGGACGATGTAGAGGAAGAGGAGGCAGAGGAAGACAGGGAGGTCATGGACAGATGGCCATGAACCACCTCCATGGAGTCCTGTGTCGAGGAGCTGTGTGTCGGGGAGGTATAGTGGCGTGGGCGTGGCCGCGTAGCCATCATCTGCCCGTGATGGTGATGAGTGTGTGAGTGGGGATGCAGGGCCTTAGGGTGCTGAGGGGGAACATGGAAGGTGGTCTCCTGAACTGGGTGGGTCTCTCCGGTGACTGACTCTGGTCCAACGCCACCTCCCCACACCAACGGGGGTGGGTAAGGCTGTCTTGCCTGTCAATATGAAATAAAAATAAGGACTTGTTGAAGCAAGGGGCTGTAAATTTTTCAAGGTCTATAACATATTATGTTTGACAAGACGATAAAATAATATTCCAGTTACCCTCTAGCCAACTTCCTTGAAAATATATTTGCTGTGCATTTAACCAAATCAAATTTAAACAGAATTCCTGTTAGTTAGTCTAACAAATTTTAGTTGGCGTTACTTGCTAGACATTGGGAAACAATCAGTTTTTTTTGTTTGTTTTTTTTTTAGATTTCATGTAAAAAAGGCTGTTATGAGTCAGATGTTTGCCCTAACTTCTATCAGTCAGATCATCAATAACCATCGGTAAAGTATCTTAACTGGAAAGTATCTTAAACAAAAGTAGATTTTTTTGTTTTTTTAAAGGATGGACTGGTTCTGTTAAGATTCCATTTATTTTTTCTGAAGAAAAAAAAAAAAAANAAAAAAAAAAAAAAAGCAGAGACAGCAATCACATACTACACTATAAACCTGTGTCATATGAGTAAATAATATATACCAAGAGAAGAAACATAATACTTAAGAGTTATAAAAAAAAAAAAGAATTTCAGAAATACGATTTCAGCTCTTTCCAGCCAATGTACTGACNAGTTATAAAAAAAAAAAAGAATTTCAGAAATACGATTTCAGCTCTTTCCAGCCAATGTACTGACCTGTGGGCAGAGGCTGTCACCATCAATGGCAGGCATGACCGTGCCAAAGTGTCCTCCACTGTGCAAGTGGTGATGGGTCGGATCTGATCTCGCTCTGCCACTGGTACTCGTCCCAGATGACCCTCCTAAGATATAAATACAAGTGTCAAAAGCGTAGCCTTAATGGCATTACATAAGTCATTCATGCCAGATGTATGACTGGATCAAGACACACTGACTATGATGTAGGAATTTAAACATGTTTTAAAGTTATTTGAGGCTCCACAATGATATGATTTCCATAAACAGTATTATGTATTAAGTGGTTGACAACTTGCTGCAGTTCAAAGCACCAATATCAAGCTCCACAAAATTGCAAATCAATTCCTTCTCATACAATGGGCAACTACAGCCAGACTTGAATGTCATTTCTTATGTAAACCAAGAACATACCTGAACTGTCAAATAAATATTGTCCAATGCTTCAAATGAGGAACAGCTGGGGGAACTGAAGAGAGAGATTCTAGTGCCAGTTACCTGAACTAGAGGAGGTGCTAGAGGTGGTTCCTGAAGACTGGGACTGCTCCAATGCAGGGCTTGTGGACACGCTGCTGCTTGTATTGGTCCCCTCATCCGCAGTCTTCTTGAAGAAGCTGTGCTGCAGGGCATAGTAGGGCTGGATGCGGCTCTTGGGGTCATAGTCCAGCATCCGGAGGATCAGGTCCTTGAATTTCAAGTAGTCAGCAACAGCATGGCCAGACTCCCCTGCCCGCCGGCCACCTGGACCTCCCGTCTCCACACCCAGAATGGAGTGGAGCTTCCGTGAGGCTGGAGGCTTATACTGTTTAAGTATAAGTTAAGTGTTTAAGCAAACAGAGATGAAAAGATTTACTCTAGCTAGCAAATAAGTTTTTAACAAATTGTAGCCACAAGCGATGTGATTTCAGGAGAACAGCAATAAGGAACTGAGCTCACCCTTTTGCCATCTTTGGTCTTCTTAACACTCCATGTACCATCGGAAAGCTTCTCAAAAAACTTCCTGGCTTTGGGGGCTAGGTCCATTATGTGATTAGGTGGGATACCGAGAACCTCGACTATTTTGTTCATCTGGTCCACCTGGGGAAAGTGTTAGAAAGTTATTTACACTAGCAGTTTAAAGGATCAAACACAACTGCTAAATTTGTAGGTTGTATTTCTGATACGTTTAATGCAAAATTACAGTCAAGATACATTTTACACCTTTTATGGAAATTGAAATGACATCAAGTGATACCGTTAGGTGAATTAACAGCCAAACATTCTTGTTCAAATGTCAAAAATAACTAGAACCAAACAAATTCAAGACCTGACAACTGATAGTAGTATCATATTTTTTAAGGCTTACAAAACTGCTTCTCCCTCTTTGTTTTCTAGATGTATTCTAGGAATGTTTGTCTACTGTAAGGTAACCGCTATTTGAAATATTCTTGTTCTATGACATTCAAGTCTGGCTAGTTTTTGCAACTCACGTGGCATCATGATTTCCTCATGTCAATGAAATTACAAATTTGCCATTCTTGGGTATATTACAAAACACAATACGAAACAAATCTGAGTACATTTTTCCATTCAATATTTGTTGTATACCTCATTGGCTCCGCTGAAGAGAGGTTCTCCGGTGTGCATCTCCACCAAGATGCAGCCAAGGGACCACATGTCAATAGCCAGGTCATAGGGCATTCCCAGCAGCACCTCTGGGGAACGGTAGAAGCGACTCTGGATGTACTGGTATATCTACAACAAGAAAACATGGACCGTCAGACTCTGCCTTTCCCTCTTAACTCCGAATTATCGATTTATGTTATAAGTGCAAGCCACAACTGTCACACAACTTAACAAATGTTCTTGCATACAGCCACACTACTGCTCATAATAAAAAGTGCAACTAGATACCCTCTGTCCCAGTTGGCACGAGCTGCCAAAGTCCACTATTTTGATGGCACTCCTCTTGGGGTTACACAGGAGGATGTTCTCAGGCTTCAGGTCACAGTGGATGATGCTGAGCTCAGGTGTGGCCAGGAAGAGCAGCGCTGTGCATAGCTGCTGGGCAAACTTCCGGGTGAGGTTGAGCGAGACGCCGCGGAAGTTGGTATTTCGGAGCAGGTCGTACAGGTTATATGAAAGCATCTCAAACACGAGGCAGAGGTGGTTCCGGAACATGAAGTGACGCTTTAGATGTACTATGAAGAAAGAATAAACCAATGTTAGTCAAGTAAAAGAAAGCTCTGTTAATTTACGTTACATAAGTCTTGTAGCGCATCAGATACAAATTAAAAGAGTAGATTACCAATATAGTACTTCATTTCAGTATCATGTTTGTTCATGAGCTCTAGGAGGCGCACTTCAATCTGGGCTTGATTGAGAAAAGCTTTCTTGTTCTTTATGATCTTAATGGCAACCCATTCCTGCTCTGCACGGTCAAATGCTTTCACCACCTAAAGATGCCAACAAGAGAAAATGTAAGCATCTTAAAAATGTAACTGTCAGTTTCACAATTAACACAAACACATAAAAATGTTAACAGCATAGTAGATAGCATCAACTATCTCAAGATTTTTTTAATAGAACAAAATGAAAGCTGTGCTTTGTTTCTATAATTTCACAGCTAATTTCCTGTTATATGTGCTCTTGCAAGACTTGTGTATAGTGCTCTAATTTATGAGTACCTGTCCAAATGACCCTTTTCCTATCAAGGAATCAATCTCATAGCGGTCCATCCACTTCTCCCCATTCTTGACGATGTAGTCATAATTATCATCGTCATAGCCATCATTGAAGACTTTCCTCTCTTTTTTGTGACTGGAGTCTTCACCCTGACCCTGTTGGTGCCGTCGCTTCTTTTTTGCATAATACACCTATGAAATTAATAAGACAAGTCACATGATCAAACTTTATAATCTAAAGATATTTTGTATTGTTCTCTAGCTTTCAAAGTTTTAATAACAACAATGTTGGCATTGTCACAAACATAGATTATAGAGATAAAAGCAAGGAAAACAAGGCTAACCTCATTTATGTGTTTGTATGTTTTGATAAGGTCAATGGAGAGCTTCCTCAGGGGAGCTGAAGTTGGGTCACGAAAGCACTGGGGCATGTGCCTCTAAAGTATCAAAAGGAAAATCACAATACCATTTTAGAAACAATAAAGCACTTAAAAAAAGATACCTGGATTGCTGCAAAAGTTTAGAGGTCATTAACTGAACTTCACACAATAACTTATTCAGTATTAAACAGGAAGACTGCAAGAAACATTTGACAAGCAACTAAGTCTGCCTGGTGACAGCAGGAACAAGCAGACTTTCCTTTGGAATAAGTAGTGCAAATCACACACATTAGGACTGAAAGAAATCCAACAGCTGTTCATGGGTAGGGTTAGTATACCTGATTGGCAGTGAGCTGTGGTGTCTGGTCGCTGTACGGTAAGACCGTAACAGATTGGTCAGTGCTCGGCTGGTGGCGGTCACTGTACTGCTGGTGCGTATGGGGCATTGGAGCAGCCATCTGAAGACCAGCAGTGTGTAAAGAAAAAGAGGGCGCAAGCCGGACGGACGAAGGTTTGCATGCTGAAGTCTCTCCTCCTGGAGGAAATTAATATTGCTATGAGTGCCGTGTTAGCTTAACTCAACATGATATACAAAAGAGAAATAGACAACAAAAAGCAAGAAGGGCAACAATATCAATGTAGAATAGCTGCATATCCTCTTTCACAAATAAAAGACCATGTGCAAACATTAATCAACTAAAAGTATTGGCTTCTAACTGCACAGATTTTCTAAGCAGGAATTACTGTATAATTTAAATAGTGAGAATTTCTTCAACACAAAAATATCTTAATAAACCTTTAAAGAACACTTGAGAAAATCTATGCAAAATGTAAATTATGCATTTACAATATTTACATGCAGGTTGACATTATGAAGCTATTTTCAAATAGATACAATTCATGTGAGGTGTTAGGGAAAAACATCGGGTAAATTCCTTGTTTAGAGAAAATACAGATAAAATACAGTGATTGTAAAATATACAAAATGAAAAAAAATGCAAAGGATAACCACAAAATAAAGAATAACAGTCATATATCAACCTTTGTGAGGAAAAAGGAGCAAAACAGTAGCTTTAACAGCAAAAGGGGGTGAAAATAAAACATCTCCACACTGTACAGTGAATCATCCTTCATTTTAAGCCAGAAGGAATCAAAAAATTATTAAATAGCATGTTCAGCTATCAGCATCTCTCACCAGACAACACAATTCACCAGTGCTACACAGTAACCACTATTCAGAATCCCAGCAACAGCACCTAATTAGCATAGCCTATCACCACAGAGATACAGCGTGATTTGGCAAGCCCATCAATGCACAGACCAATCACAACGCAGTATGCAAATAGCCTACTTTTGTTGCCAGGGCAGAGCTGCTCCCATTTTCCAATGAGAAAACAAGAAATAAACAAGAAATAAAATTGAACTTTGGCACACTTAGATGCTGCTTTCAACACAAGAGCCTGACAGCAAAATAGCTGCACAGCCCAAAACCTGCGCTCCATCTGAGAACGTTAGAAAGATGACCCAGCTTTGGAAAAGGAAAAACCACACATCCACTGACAGAAATAAGAGGAACTATAAGATGATAGAGCAGAGCAGTGTTCAAAGAAAAACAAATTATATATATATATATATATATATAANTTTTTTTTTTTTTTTTAAAGAGGCATTTCAACTATGTATCCTGATAAATACTTTTTCTTGTTTAAGCCCATTTCTTATATTATAGAGATATTTAAGATGTTTAATTTTATCTTTTTATAAACATAAAACATAAATCACTAAAATTAAAAGAATATTTTTTGAGATGACTAGTGTGTCTTCATTTCATGCTTGCTCAGGTACAACCTGAAGGCCATAACATTAACTTAATTTTTCACTGCTTTGTAGTCTGCCATGAAATAAAATCATTGAGTAAGTAGCCACAATTCATAGAAATATGAAATTCTCTGTGGAAGGAGCTTAATAATGATAAAACAGCAGCTTTTTCCTACTTTGGGATTTCTTTATTTTTGTAAGGCCAGATGCTTTATTCAAAACTGCAAAATATTTGAAGGGAACTTAAGTGTACTACTCCCCACTTAAGGGTTAAGACTTAATACACAGCAGCTAACCTGGATGCATCTTCTCCTGTAAAATTTCATATCATCCTGGAAGGAGAGTCCAACAGCAAACCACAACCCACTACAAAGAATAAAAACAGATCATTACCATTGTGCATCTATGGTGGTACTTAAAAAGGTCAGAATACCCCTATAGTACAGAGTACACCTCAAGATTAGGGAGAAAAAAATTAATAAAAAAAAAAATGTCCATGGAGGATTCACTAAACTACCACAATAAAAAAAATATATAGCTGAAATTCAAAAAGCCACCAAGTTGCTTGTGGATCAACAATCAAAAGCAGTTAATGCTCAGAAAATCTGATATTAATAAATACAAAAGATATGAACCTCTTGTGTGAAACTGTTCAAAGGCACATTCTCACATTACATACACTTAGGGAGGCAGACTATATACAATCTACCAAAACTCAGCAGGAGCAATGTTGCTGTGGACTTTAATAGCAATGGATCTCCTCTCAGTATGTTTGATTATACTGGCACTGAGGACAGATAATTTAGGGCCCAACTAACACTACTGTACAACATTATGTAAATTTAAAAATAAGTCAAAAAGTTTTCTTTGAGGCCACCTTACATCAATACCTGTCAGATTACTGACAGCATTTGAAACACTTTACACCACGACTACCAGGAAAACCAATCAGTTTTTTTTTAATGTTTGTTTTTAATCACAAAGCCATTTTGCAATCACACTGATAGCTCCTAACGTTTACATTATTTTTGGTTTTCAGTACTGAGTTATGAACAGTTCCTTCATTCGCTCTATTCATCACAATACCTACGGGCCTATTTAGGTGTAAATATAACTATAGCTAGCTAGCTGTTAGTAGCCGTCTCCTATCATGAGTGATGGCTATGTTAAAAAAAAAAAAAAAAAAAAAACGCCTGTACCAAGCTTGTGTGCCCTCTTCTTACGCCCAAATGATAACCATACCAATTCCAACCCTGAATCAGATGCAACCCATCCCAAACAAATAAAACACCAACGCTGGTTTCCAGAGGATGTTGGAGCAGCTGTGTACTTACAGTTGATGGGGTAGATCTCGTCATGGTTGATATTTAGAAAGCATATTCAGTGTTAATTTCCGTTCTCGCTTGCTACATATCGTCCGTGTGTCTCCCGATCCCAGTATAAATGACAAACGTCTTCAGGCTCACGTTACCGCTAGAACTCTAACTAGCTAACGCTGCCGTCGTTAACGTTACCATGAAACTGTGGGACAAGCAAGCATATCTCTCACCAATCCAATGTTAACGTTAGCTAGTGACGCTGCGTTCAGCCAGCGGGTTGTGGGGCCCGTTCAGCTGGCTCGTCAACAAGCCAACGTTAACCATTAGCTAGGGTAGTGCAACTAGCTAAACAGTCGTTAGCCGGGTTAGCTAGGTGAGCTTCCGTAATGTCCTATTCCAACGACACTGCCAAAACTGGTGCAAGTGGACATTTCCTTTATATGTATCTTAGTACAATAACATTTACTTTAATTGCACAATGACAATGTCTACTATCGCAGGGTTAACGTTAGCTGCAACGTTAACACCATGCCAGCATGATTCTTGGTCCAAGCCCACACAACCTCACAAGCACATCTAGCTCACATCTAGCTGTAAGCTGCCCCGTCTAACGTTAACATCGGTCCGCTGACCTACTGACTGAAAGCCACCGATAACGCTGGCTTCAGCGGAGTCTGAATGGCCAGAAAATGTTAGCTACCCGCCATACCTTAATACCATTCTCAACTTCACTGTCGTGTCCATCACTGTTAACCACTGATGTTACATATAACTAATACACACCATCAAGTGTGATAACGTTCAATGTTAAGAAAACAAAGGCCACAGTCAAAGATAACATTTTACAAATGCTCACCTCTGATGGCACGATCTTCATTTAAAGTCCAATAACCTGTATGATGAGGAAACTTATCCAGCTTGAGATTCTCCCCTCCCTGCACGGTTAGCGAGTAACGTTAAATCCAATCCGCTTCCTCTGACCGGCAAACTCTAAAATAATTTGCCAACCAGATTCATTTTGCTCTTCACACCACAAGATCTGATGATTAACACTGGTGATCGAAGCAACTTTGCCTAACGTTACTATCAGCTGATTACTAGCAACATGCTAACGTTAACTAGCATGCATAACTTACTAGCTAAGCGAAATGGCTAGCTAGATGACAAAATGAGCGCAGCTAACGTTAGCTACTGCCCTGGCTAGCTCTAGCTTCTTTGGCTAGCCTGAAGCTAACAATTCTAGCTACCGCTAAATAAACGTTATGCCAAATTCAGATTTTACGTGTCGCTACAAAATCAACGTCGACCTCTTCGACAGGAACGATAAAACAGTTAGATTCAGAATACTTAAAACATGAAACAGAAACCGTGTCCTCTGATAATTTTGGTTAGGAATTTTGTGTCAATTTTCACAAAATGGCGCGCGGTCCAAACCTGCGCAGTGAACCGGCCCGGTGGACCAGAGACACGGACAACTGAGTTAGTGCGGCGCCGCCTAATTCTCTCAACTACGTTAAATTGTCGGTCTGCTAATCTTCTTAATCCGATCCTTTAGACGCATTTCTTTACCCAAAAACGTCAAATATATATCCACTGAAAGCATTATTCCGGCGGGAAGGGAGAACATTTGAAAAGACTGAGCTGGGAGAAAAAAAAAAACCCTCCTGACAAAATGGCGATGCTCTAGCTTGTTGCCATGGCAACTGTCAATCAAAAAAGGAAGTACCCGGATGTACCAATGACGAATAAAATCCAACTGGCCAGAGTTACACGGTATACAGAACTCCAGTGTTGTCCAGGAGGTTTGAATGTCTATGTCTCCATCTACATCTACATCTACATCTATATCTATCCACTGTTATACAATAATACATGACTGTGTGAGTTTGAGTTTAAAACTCTAAATCAAACTGGATTGCAAATTGGCATAGTGGGAAATAACCTAGAAAAAATTATAATAGGCCATATTAAGTGAAATCATCATCATCATCATCATCATCATCCTTCACTTTCCCCTTTCCTTCAGTTAAATTCAGTGTTTGCATGAAGGGTACTAAGTTGATTATTTATTCAGTTTATTTTATTTTTCTATTATTATTATTATTTTTTTTTTTGTTTGTTTTGTTTTGTTTTGTTTTAGTGAGTTGTTTTGTGTGAGGAATTTAAATGGTAATAGTAGGGAAATGATATTCAATCTTTTACCAGAGAGTTTCGATGGTAAGAGATTTTGCAACATTTTGGTTTTAAGATAGAGTACAGTTAGACTCACAAGCCAAACAAGTCTGATGAGTGTTGACTGTAATTAAGACTTGTCTTACTTGCTAGTCTTGTAGAAATTTAATGACCTGGTGAAACAAGTCATATTGATAAACAAAGAAGCTAGGCTATGTATCATAACCTATATGCTATGGCATAGTAAAATGGTGGTCATTGCACATTTTATAATGCAATAATACAATAATGACAATATAACAATGAGCATTTGGACCTTGTAATTCTAATTTATTAAAATATTCAGCTATAAAGCTATAGATATCAGTATCAGTACTGGCTGATGGGGTGGAAAAATAATGATCATTTTGTTGAATACTTAACTACAATCATAATTTTTATAAATTATTTTCCTGATATTTCTGAACACATTTGTAATGTTTTTGGAATGTAAATGGCAGAACTTTGTGTTTGCTGTTTAAACTAGTTTAGTTTTTTAGAGAAAAATCAATAACTGTTCGTGACCAATCTGAATTTAAGAGAAGGATATATTTGGAAGTGTGCATTTTTTACTGAAATGAACCTATTTTAATGTGTTACCAATATGAGATCTTCACTTTAAATGGCAAAAATAGTCATTTTACAATTATTTTGACAATGTCTAGATCTGCAGGTTTGTAGTTTAATTTAGTTTGTTGTTCCCTGTTGTCAGCTCAATGTATTCTTTCTGAACCATAAAAATCTCCCTTTTGGCTGGAGGCCCTCCCAGCTGTTATAACCCTTCAGGCTTAGAGCTAGAAGCAAGGTTCAGGCTTCAGGCTCAGAAGGTTAAAAGCAAGAATAACCCCAGTTATTCAAAGATGGTGGGAACCTTAGCTAGGTCAAAGGGATGAAAAATTAAACCAGTCGACCATAAGGTAATTTACATGAGGAAATATATAAAGTGCAGTACAAATTTATAAGAATTCCAATTTAGTTTTAGTAAACACAAAGATAAAATGTCACTAAACCTGTGCAGAAATTCCGTAGTGCTGAAACGCCAACATGATTCTACTGTCTCTCCTTTCATCCTTTAAATGGCCCTCAATCCTAGGATCCATTACAAAGTCTTGGGGGCTTCCAGAATGTGTTGGACCAGATACTCTATGCTGCAGTCTACTGAATCACTCATGTCACGTTTATCTGCATTGCAACTTATCACAAGCATGTCTAAAATAACTTACATAATATGCCACATTACATCATATACTCATCATAACCATATGACATCATGTCTCACAATATCAAACACACTCAAACTAACATGCACACCCACGGACATACAGAGTCTCCACTTTACCTAACTTTCATGTCTTTAGACAGCAGGAGAAAACCAGAGCATTTGAAATAAACTCATATGAACTGGGGGAGGACATAAAAGATCCATAAGGACCAGGGCTGACATCTGACATCTGCACTGTTGTGGCACCGCCAGTTGTGTACATTGGAAAGCATGGCCAAGCAGAAATGCTTTCAGGAATCAAACCCTACGACACTGAAGTAGGCCTCATTTCCTGAAATCTCCACGACAGGTTTATTTATTGTAATAGTTGGGATCTACAGTGGAGATGAAAGTGTCAAATTACAACATATGCTGTTGCATATAAGAAAATGAAAATCATTCATTTTGTCACAAGGAGAGTTTTAATAATCCATAATAAATTAGAAACAGTTTGAACATTCATATAACTGACTTTTTACACCACTTCAGAGCTCTCAACTTCTTTTTAAAAATCAGTGCTGAAAACTTCTAAAATGAAGCAATAGCTTATAGCATGACTGTAGTGTCATTATAATAACAACATTATTTTGATGTTAATGTTTCAGACATTATAACATAATGTAACATACTTTAAGCATTCCATTATATTTATACTGTACAATAATTTTGCAATTAAAAAATAAATCTTAAAACCTTGTTTCACTTCCACGGGACCCATAATGTTAATTCTAATTTATTCTGATGTATTTTATTTTTTAGTTTGCTAGTTTAATTAGCAGGGCACAATGCACAATAAATAATTTGCACCAGAGATAATTTTCATCTGTCGTCCCTGGGTGTAAGAATGAATAACATGGCAAGCAGTGGCAAAAACAGACTCAATAAAAATAGGATGGAGTAATTAAAAACAATACCTCGTTTGCTATAAAACATTATAAAATCATAATAATAATAATAATAATAATAATAATAGTATATTATTAGTGACTGTACAGCTGTGCTTTCAGACATTTTTAAACTTCTGATTCAAATTATTTAAAAGTACAGGATCATTTTGATGATTTAATAGAGAGGGCAGTTTGGCCAAATTTTGGATAACAGTCCCCTCTGGTGGAAGTTCTTGTAATGTTTCTTTTAATCTCTTCCTGTAGTCTCTTGCTATAAGCAGTGCTGTGCCATAATGTGGATCAGGGGACTTCATTTTACTTGAAAGTAGCCTAAACTATGTTGCTATAGTATTGCTGATAAATCAACATGGATATGTAATTAGTAAAAGTAAACTCAAACAAATTCTAAGATTAAGAGTTCTTTGTACAATAAAACAGTACTGTAATTTGAAGGATGCAGTTGATTTAATTTGTGATAAATTACTGTAGTCTGAACAACTGTGGTGTATTGTACAGGCAGGAAATGTGGCCTACAAACACAATCTCTGCAGAAAAAATGATGATGTAATTTATTCTCAAAAGTACCAAAGATATTTGATATGTCAATCCTTATAAACAAATTATAAAATAAAGCCTTTTCACATTTCTGTTAAAGTCTGCATTTATGGCACCTCGATAATAATTAAAAAAAAATAAAAAAATATTTGGATCAACTGCTAGACTACCAGTAGGAATCTAAAGGTGAATGGGATCAACAAAAACATAACCAAATGTTTGCAAAAATACCATGTAATTATGAACATGAAGTTATTAGTAACATTACAGCTGTTCATTCAGAATTAAGTTTTCTGATTATGAGACAGTGCTGTACAGTCCACAGCTTATTCATATGTATTTTAATGTTTAACTTCACCAAACCCAGTTTTAGGGGAGAATGTCAAACATTTGAAGGGAACACAGAAACTATTGTGAGGAACCACAAAGATATCTCGGGGGGGGGGGGNGGGGGGGGGGGGGAGAAACCCACATGACCTTCAGGAGGCTCTGTAGCAGCCAGATATTACTGCTGCATAAACATGTCATTTACCATTTCTTCCTGAAAATATTTAATTCAACATCAGGTGGCTGGCTGTTGTGCAAGTAAGTAGCCTGACAATATGCTATATACTGTTGCAAGAAAAAAGTTTGTGATTTATTAGGAAATAGCTGGATTCATGCATTAAATACTGATCAGATGTGGTCTAATCTGCACAATAACAGGCAAACACATTCTGTCTAAACTAATAACAGACAAGTAAATGTATTTTTTCATATCTTTATGGAACACATTATTTAAGCATTCAGAGTCAAGGTTAGTGAAACGATGTTAACCTTGTTTTTAATGATGATAATAATAATAATAATAATAATACAAAACTGCTTTAGTTCATCAATATTTCTGGGATTTCTTGCATGAACAGCCCTCCTCAGGTCAGGTCATCGCATCTCTATTGGATTTAGGGTTGATTGTTGCAAAACACAAATTGTCTTTTAAAATCCTTCTTCTTTTTTTTTTTTTTTTTNTTTTTTTTTTTTTTTTTTGTCATTGTCTTCTTGCATCATTTAAATTCTATTAAGCTTCAGGTGATGGATCGTTATCCATACACATTTTCTCTGAAAAGTTATTGATAGAATTTTGAATTAATCTTTTCTTCGATGACTACAAGCTGTCCAGGCCCTGAAGCAGCAAAGCAACCGCAATCCATGAAAATCCCTCTGCCATGCTTCACGGTTGGAATGTGGATTTGGTGTTGGTGTGCAGTGATCTTTCAGGATACCTAGGGAGAGTAACAACAGCATTAACTTTGCTCCTTTTGTAGAAAATTGTGGACTGATGAAGACCGAGGTCTTTAGAAATACTTTTGTGGTCTTTTCCAGCTTCATATAGCTCAAACATCAATTTTAATGAATCTGTTGAATCTGTGGAATAAAATAAGTTTATTTTTACATATCTATATGTTTAATTACTAATAGGAACCAGTGGTTTTGAGTAACTAAACAGCAACAGAAAAAGTTAAAACTTTTGAACTCATACTATTGTTTGAGGGTGCATATATCTCTAAAAGATGATTCTGCTACTTGTGACTTTGCAAACTACCCTCACTAAAGATCTGAAATAGGAGTTTCTGTACTCTGAAAAAAAGATTGTAATTTTGTCCTGAACTCCATGATTGCTTGTTATATTCTTTGGCCAGAAGATGGCAGCAGAAGCTCATCTTGTATTACACAAGAGTGTTCGGTAATGAGCTCGAATATTTCAAAATTTCTTGATATTCACTTTATTCAGGTAGATTGGCCATAGTGACACAGATACAAACCAGCTGCTCAAAAGGATTGCTCATCTGCCATGATACCACTACTGAAGAGTTCCTGAGCAAGGCACTGTACCGCAGTGAAACTGAGGCGGAGATGACGTGTTCTGTTTAAGATGCATATATAACTTTTTTTTTTTTTTTTTTTTTTTTTTTGCATTGTGTTGCAATTTGTTTCCTTTTAAAGGAGAACATGTAACTGTTTTTATACTTTTTTTTTTGGCGTCATTGTATAAATGGCATGGCTTATAAGATAAGATAAGATAAGATAAGATAAGATAAGATAAGACTTTATTGATCCCCAAGGGGAAATTCAGGTGTTACAGCACAGTACAATTCCAAGGTAGCAAAAAAAAAAAAAAAAAAAAAAAAAAGGTAATATAAAAGTGGTAAAATAAAAATGGAGAGATTAAAGGGTAGAAATTAAGCTAAAAAAATGTCTATCAAATGACTAAAATGCAGTTAAGACTGAATATTTAAAAAAACACTTTATGGAAACTACAGCAGCCTCCACACAGGTTATGTAATGATACTGTATACTGATAAGTATATATCCATGTTCAAGTATATACTTGTCAGTGTATATACAGTATCATTGCACAAAAATCCCATTGAATCAAACACTTGTCCGGATCCGGAATAAATTCTCTTGATATTGTATCATGAGATACACATGCCTGATTTTTTCATTGAGATTGGTATATTACTTTTGAAGCAATTGACCAAAATATTGCAAAATGGTGTATTTTGCAATGTTAAGAAATCATTTTTATTTTCATTTTGGATCCACAATAAAATGTAATGGCTACTTCAGTGGGCCATGCCCCGCTCTTCCTTATCATGTGAAAACATAACCTCCTCATATGAGGTAAGAAGGATGATAAACTATTGTACAGCTACTCACAGTCTGTCTACTTTATTGCTCTATAAAATCTGTGAATTTACACAGGTGAAGTGAGTCTCTGAAATGTATGTGTTGACCTCTCTCAGTGTTGATTTTTAGTTTATTTTAAAGATGATCAGTGTAAAGAACAATGGAAAGAGATGACAAGACAACAACATAATATGCAGTGGACATAATGTTTCCAAATGTACACTTTATTTTAAACAAAAGTACAAAAACAAATGTCAGATATTTACAATACTTGCATGGCAATGTTCACTTTCTTTGGTCATTCTTCCAATTTGATGGTTTTACACAAAGTAGGCAACAACAGCAGCTTGAAAGTGTGTGAGATTATCACATGCTGAATCTTTTATTCAAACAGATGCTGAACAACCTACTGATGAATCAGAACCTAATTAATCTGGAAAGTCTGCAAGCAATTTTTTCAATTGTTTCAACCCAACACATGAATTATGTGACAATTATTGATTTTTTTTTTTTTTTTACCCACCNAAAAAAAAAAAAAAAAAAAAAAAAAAAAAAGTAAAATCACATACTTCACAATTACATCCTGTCTGATACATTTTCAGATTTCATAATTGCTCAAACATAACCATGATCAAAACTGTGACGTATACAGCTGCGCATATTCCATCATTTTCTACACAAATTTGCCATGAAAACATGAATCCTAGTGCACATCACAAACTGAAGCAATTACAGGTAGATTTCCAAAAGAAGGCAAATATATCATAACAGCTACTTTCAAAGAAACTCCTGTCCGTTCTGTGCTTCCTAATTACAAAATGACGCCATGGCTATACGATGAACAAGTCATACCTCAACACTGATGGAGCATTGACTGAGAATTAATTAACACACTTCTAGCTAGCCTTGGAAAATAAAACAAAATTCTCAACCAGTTTCAAGGCTTTTTTCTTGGGAAATGTATGGAAGAAACAATGGCTTTACATAATACAACCTGTGCAATTAAACAAAAATCAGTAAGTGAAGTAAATGGCGCTGTACTCTCTCTACAATCTACCTGCTTGTGTCATGCAGCAGTTCTGTCCAATGTATGTATTTTGCAAAGATGTAAAAAAAAAGAGAATTTTCTGGTACATCATCTACTTCCTGCAACATGTAAACCCATCTATGACTAATGCTCAGTAACAATATACCCATAGCCCTTTCACGAGTTCCATCTCAATTTCAACATTTGTACGCATGAGTGACCAAAATGACATAATCAGATTCAATATACGATACATTGATGTTGAAGGCAGAGCTTGTTTGACTGTGAAGATGATGAAAGCCCCCCCACATCTTTGAGGGACAAAGAGACTAACGTGAACTGATGCAGACCTACACATCCATACAGGCATCCATAAAGGCAACTGGTCTAGCAGTAATTCTTCTTGCATTAACTAACAAAATCAAACATTTTCTCCGTTTCCCAAATCCTTTCTAACAAACACGAATCCTAATAGTAAGTTTTACACATGTATCAGTAGTGCAGACAAGTTATTATATCAATACGGTATCCATTCATTTTTTTTTTTTTTTTTTNTGGGGTGGGGTGGGGAGGGGGTGTTGTTGTTATTGGATTTTAGTAAAATTCTCCCTGAAACCAAATCCAAACGGTCTTCATCCCAATGTACACTTGTTTTCCCCAATGTCAGAGGTGGAGAGAAATGTGCAAAAGGTTCTGGTTCCACTGCAGGTGAAAGAATAAATTAAAATGATACAACAATTATTTTGGCATGCAGTAAAAATAATATTAAAGTCTTATAAAGTCATTATCCTTTTCTTCCTTCATTTAGATAGGCATTTTATGATATTAATCCATTTGTTGCTTGTTAAACAGTATTATTGTGTGTCTGTCTTTACTATGCATCATAGTTTTGAAAGTGTTTTCTTCCTCTACCTTTCACATTCCCAGAGGATGGTTCCTTTTTCTTTACACCTCAGCCTTTTGGCTGTTCTCCTCCACTTTTTCCTCTAGTTTTTTCTCCTCTTCAGAAGATCCATTCTCCTTTTCACCAGTCTTCCAGCTTCCTTGCCTTTTTAGAATAAAACATTGTTACTTTGCATGCCAATAATACTTCCCTTTTACAGTCATTTGTATGAAATGACTGTAAAATGACAAAGTGAGAAATGTACAAAATAACATAGTGTATTTCCTTTCCACTATGTCTGTTGCTATGCTACCATGTACTTAGATCTTCATAATCAGTGTCACTAATACTAATTTCTTATAATTAATTAACTTCTTTTCATTTTGATTCTGATTAAAAAACTTGTAGAAAAGGATAAAGAACCATACTGGCAATCGTGCATGTTTGAGTTCAATATATACAACTATTACGTTACTGACAACCAATTTCCAAAACAGAAAACTGCATTTTAGTTTTCTTGTATTTTATTTTTTTTTCAAATCCCCTAATTTTTCAAAATCAAATGTTCAGGTGATACACCCACCTTAAAATTCAATGTTTTGCCTTCTAACATTTATGGCTTCTACGATTGTAGAAGCCATGGTCATTTAAATTTCTCAATAAAAGCTGTCGTCTCCTGGGACTATATTTCCTGGTGGAGACATACATTGTCTTATGTGTGCAGCTCCGTGTTGGATCGGGTTAAATAAAATTACTAAAAAAAAAAAAAAAAAANAAAAAAAAAAAAAAAAATTTCCGAAGAGACATGTAGTTTGATGTGATGACTCATGTCATGCATGTTTCAAGTCTCTACAAGTTGATTTTTATAGCATACTGGAATGACATGAAACCAATGGCAGTCTGGCAGTAGGAAGAACATTCTATAATTTACCGCTAAAGTAGTATATTTTGGGAAAAGGTTGTCAGTAACGTAGCTTGTATGAGGATTATATATTGGGCTCAAACATGCACGATCACGGTACAGTCCTTTAATGTTGACTTCTTACTTGGATTTTTTCATGTACACCCAGTATGTCAGACCTATAACCATGGAGGCTAAGAGAAGACTGACTACAACTCCAACCACCAGTTTGGTTTGGTCACTGTCCTCCGGCTGATCTGTAATAAAAATGAAACAAACATTAGAGAGACCATAGAGTCATTTCAGCATAAAACCTCAGCCTGAAAGCACATGGTTATGGAAAGGAAAAATCATTATGTTCAATACATGCATTGATGAATGACACATCCACACTGCACATGATTGTGACCTGCTGAGTTTAACAGATACTCTTATTTTATGACTCGTTTCACCAGCCAATAAGAGTATGGATAATGTTGACATTCTGTCAGGATGCTGGCAGCTCCATTCCTCTTACTCCTAAAATGTGTGTTTTTAACAACACACTGTTCAACCATTGATTTCACATTAGTGAAAACTAAGCTAAGTATTTGATAAAAGAGTCATTAAACACCATTTCACTCCCCATCGTCTTTAATCCCCCCACCCCACCTTTCCTTAAAAGCAGGAAGATCACTACAACTTACCTTGTTTATCCACTTTCACCCTCTCAAATACTGAAATCAGATATAAAATAACATTAACTTCCAAAAATTTAAAGAAGTAAAATTAAGATAAAACAAGCCAGACAACTGATTTACAAGCAATAAAAATTGTCTACACTACTTCTATACTACTGCATGCAAGTAATTCAGAGAAGAAATAGATTGAATCCAGCATCCCAACACACAGAGAAAAGAGGTGAAATGCTGCGTCAAACACACGGGATGAATAATCAAGAGAGAGAGAGAGCAAAGGATGATGTTAATACTGTTAATACTGCAATTAAGTGCATGCCTCGATTACATGTGATATAAATGACTGATGTAGTGAAAAGTAAAAAAGATAGACCATTACTTAGTGCTGATTAAAGGGCAAACAACCACCAATATAATGAAAAATCAATAACACTTTGAAAAGAGCATTTAATCAGCTTTTCCCATTCAAAATTCACTATCTTTGTGTTAGAAATACTTACGTAGCACAAAATAAACATGTCAAAAGATATCAAGTGGGTTTACTGTCATGTACATATAAATGATGTTAATAATGAAGTTAAAATAGTTTTTAATGTATTGAATCCCAACATTTTGTCAACATGCAGACAGAGGGTTAGAGAGCATAGTAAGTACAGTTCTACAAAGATAGATTAATGAGCGATGCATTAGAAAAAAGTAGAAAGGGGAGAGAAATGAAGCATATCCTACCACTTTTTACTTACAGGTTGACACATTTATGACCTTGGTATCCTGGCCAAACTGATTGTACACCGTACAGGAGACAGTCAGATTCGCAGCTGGCTCAACAGTGATCTTGTGTGTTATTTTTCCATTGATGAAGGGACTCTCATCCAGCTGAATGAGGAAAAATACAGCTTAACATATTAACTGGATACTTTTAGCTTTGTCAAATCTGCCACAGCAAAAATAATAATTAAATGTTTCATAAAACCCCAGAAAATCCAACTGTTGTGGTTAAAATAACATTATTTTCTACCACTAGGGGGCGATGTTTGATCTTTATGTGACAGCTTTCCAATGACAAAGCCCTTATATGGAGGTAATTCCCTCTCATATGTCAAATGCATCACGATTAAATTTGAGAGCAGGATCTTATAGATATGCTGTAAATATTTATTTAATTTTGGCGCATTTGGTGTTCCACACCCCAATTCCCAAACCACCGTTGTCATTTCATCCATTGAGGCAATCCCTCAATTTGATTGGTTAATTTTTTTTACCTTTGACATTTGTCTAAAAAAAAAAAATCCACACACAAGCAAAAAAAAATCCAAGTGTGAGCAGAAAAATGCGTGCGCGCGCATACTGTAAGTTACACAAAAGCACAGTCCAAACGTGGGAGCACACACACACACACACACACACACACACTTGACTGCTCAACCCCTTTTACCAACTTATGACTTATATTTGAGGCGTTCTGAGAAAGAGCAGAGACAAATCCAAGTATGAGCATCATGGTTAGATTTGTAAGAAAGTAAAATAATTTTGAGTGTGTAAGGAAAATTTAAGTGTTAGAGCACAATTTGTATGTAAGCATTAAATATTGGCAGAATATCTCTAAGATTCTGCTCTCAAATTTAAGAGTGATGCTTTTGACATATGGCAGGGAATTATCTCCATAGCCCTTGTGCCCTTGGGATATAGAGTCAGAGTGAAAACCCCAGACACAAAGAGACTTCCACATCCTTTACATGACGTAACGATGTGTCAGATACTGAGCTTGTAATTTATATGATTCTCTGTAAATAGGCTTTAAAAGGAGGAAAATAACTTTGATGGAAATGTGTGTACACCTAAAATCAATATTCTTTAGTAAGAATTCTCTGAACTTTTGGAGATTAACAATTAACCATGGGTTCTGGTTTTGAGTTGAGTTTGAGACAGACACACACACACACACACACACACACACACACACACACACACACACACACACACACACAAAATCCACTGCTTCAATGTGTGGTTCTGCTATCAGTGAGTAAAAGAGTGAGTGCAAGAAAACCAAAGGCACACAGCATTTGTTGAAACATTTATTTCAGCCTTTTGATGTGTTTATAGGTGCTTATGATAAAGACCAGAAGAAGCACCAGGCTGTGTTTGTTTATTTGCCAAAGCTGATATCCATAATGTTTATAATACCATAATAATATCCATAATCACATCCCAGCTATCCTGGCTTACAGTGATAATAAAGTCTGTGCAAAACAGAGCCACGGCACATTTAGCCCTTTCATCGCAGCAGATGGAGGCAATGTGCAGAAAGTTATGGTTGCAGCATTTGTGAACGACATTTTGTGTGAGGTGGAATACTTGGGAATTATGATTTCTGCTCACTGATTCACTGTTATACTCCAAGCATAATGGCACATGATACATTGGCAGAGGCAAAATAATGAGTTTACAACCAAAAAATGCTGCATTGGCCTTCAATAGATCTTTCTCACAGTGGACATCCTGACCTTCATACCAGGTGTAACTAATTACATTAATTATGCTTCTGTTCCATTTAACATGTGCAATACCTGGGCTCTGGTGCTGGCACAGCTAAATGGAATGCAGCCATTATTAAATCATTAATTTTGTTTGTTTTTGTGCTTTGTTTTTGAAGGCTGGATGAGCCTTTTGTTGGATCTCAGACTGAATCTTAAATTATGAGTTGCACCTTTGTATAACGAATCAAAATGTCTGCCGGGTGAAAGGTAACAGATCTTTCACCCGGCAGTCAGATTAGCAAATTTGCAAAATTTTCACATAGTCTGATTCATTGTCTGAAGTCCATTTTCTTGGTTTCCATTGGGCCACGTATTTCTGATTTAAGTTTTGTTTTGAGAGGCTTGCGACCGCAGCACCAAAAGTCATCCATCATGTGTGGATGCTAAAACAACATCACTTAGACTAGCCATGAATATATTCACATTTGCATTCAGCATACAGCAAATTTGATTTTTTCAAAGAGGTAGTTTTGCATGACACATTTCCATCCATCCATCTATCTGTCTATTGAGATGAGTCTCAATAGATGCAGAAAACACACGGTTTGGGTTCACAGAAACGACAGCTCGTGGTGTGAAGCCTGTGTGATGTGTGATACATCCAACAAGTTTCAAGTGTCTCAATCTGCTTTGCAACCAAAACCACTGATGGTGTTTTATTATGTTCCAATTCACACATTTGAGTTCCAATAATATTTTCCTACTTAGTTACTATGTGATAATGAGTTGAAGAACTATTATTTGCTACTTATTAGAGTTTCAACAAGCCTGAAAAATGGAAAGAATTTTCATAGGAAGAAGTCAGTTTTATTATTATTATAAATGCTAAAACTCCATTTGTGTACTTACTGAGCCATTGATGCTCCAGGAGACAGTAGGCTTAGGGGAACCTTCAGCCTCACAGATCAAGACTTCACGTTGGCTGTCTTCACCGGTGCGTTTGAACAGCTGTCTGATGACTGGAGCACCTGAAACAGGATATAGATACATCAGACCAAGAAAATGATTTACCAAAGTTCATTGGTATTTCATTCAAGATGCAGAGGAAACTCTTTACTTGCATTCTTACCTTCGACAGTCAGCTCAAAAGAAGCTTTTCGGTTGATGGGGCCCATTGACACCTCACACTCATAGAGGCCAGAATGGGAATAAGTCAGCTTGTTGAACGTGGGCTCATTGTCCAGCTTAACATTATCCTAATTAAACAAAAAGAATATCATCAGCTAAATCACATGCACACATTTTGTTAACTAAATTGGCTGTGTTATATACTGATTGCTCTTACCTTTGTCCAGGTGACCTTTGAATTTCCAGAAGCATCAATCTGTAAATTTGGAGTCCAGGCCTCGCCAGCACTCTTCAAGATATTCCCAGAGGGGCTCAAATTGATGTCTAGGTCTGAAAGAGGAAGAGAATAGTAGAAAAATGGTTCAGAGACCTGACAGGGGTCAAGACATTCCCGCTGTTAACCATACAACCCTGTATTTCACTCAGAGCACCCCTGCAGATGCGGCTTATTAAAGGCACTGCGGTTGACACAAGACTCCCATCATAAAGCAAGGAAAGACTACAAAGAGACACTCCGACTTTCTCCTCTCTAACAAAGACTATGTGCTTTCATTACAGATTAGCAAGCACAATACACTGACAATGTAACCACAGTGTGTTTATTACAAATAAGATTTTTACTTTTATAGTTTGCTGATATGCGGCACAATTGAATGAATGAAAATTTCTAGAAGTTAAAACAATGATTTTATCTCTTACAGTTGACTGTCATGTTCTTGGAAGCTTCCATCGTTGCGTCGTCGATGAGAGAGCATTTGTATTCACCAGAGGCATCACGAGTGACATCTGTGATGGTGTAACTATCTGCTGCTTCCACTTTCACCACATCTCCCTTCAAAGACACACAGTGTGGTACAATTAGACTGCCAGACTGTGGCAGACACTTTATTTAAGATGCATTACGGAAGAAAAAAAGTTAGACGCAAAGCTGTAATAAGTACTGATGAAAGGAGTGTGTACCTTTGGTAGATGGAAGTTGAAGCTGGTTGGTGCCGGGCTCCCATCTGCCACACATTTCAGAGTCACATTGTCTCCTTCAACCAGAGGGCCCTGAGCAATGATCTGCAGGACGATATGCTCTGTGGGGTCTGCGCAGACACAAAGATGAGGATGTATGAGGGTGGAGTGTGAATCAACAGGAGCCCAAACAAGTGACTGAAGGGACTACACAGATACAGCTGTCACAGAGAGCGAACTTTCTGCCTCTTCAAATGTAGTCGAGGAGACGGCTGGACTGCAGTCGTATTCTCAGGCACTCAGCCAAACAATCTTCTCAAACATTGATGTTGCTGCTCCATTTGAGACAAACTGTCTACAGTTCTTTAAGAAAATATTCCAGCACTGATAAGTTCTGTTTTAAAGGCAACGCTGAGCAGATATTGTTAATATTTTATGCTGTGTTCACCACAACTCCCACAACAGGGCCATCCACGATTCATGTTACACTTGTCACAATGTAAAGGGGCCGGTGCTATTGTCTGTCGACTGGAAGCAAATAAATTAGAGAAAAAGGAGAAACAAACTGCCAATAGCTTGAAAAGAAAAAGAGAATCAATGTGTTTGTTAATGAGCAACGGTAGAAAAAGATTGAGTAAACAGTTTTACAGTTTCTGAAAAGGTGACACATTTTGAGAAAAAAAAAAACAATCACAGCCATATTTATCAAATTATGTATAATTCTAAATTCTAAATAAAGTAAGTGACAAAGTCTGTACAAATGTAACAGAATGAAAAGTCTAATGTTTCCCTCTAATGAAGGAAAAGTCACCCAAACAGGAAATACTCAGGTAAAGTAAAATAAAAACCGTACTTAGGTGCATTCCTTCTCCGCTGATGAGTCACAACTGCAATAGCTAGCATGAACAAGAATGTGTCTACAGGTAAAAACTTGGAATACATAATACCACCATATGCGGTGCATGGACAATATGCTCTTATTTTTGTCTGTACTGCCATTAATGCTAAAATGCAGAGTAAGCTGTTCAAACAAAAATATAGACTGCTGAATATACATGACTCATTGTTAACTAATTATGAGAATAAGTACGCCAGGTGAGAAAACACGTGCAGAATGGATCGTTTATATGCTGGAGTAATCGATTTATAATCACATAATTGTGCTGTTACTCTGCATACACCAACATCACATGAACAAAGCTGTTTACATGACGTTTCATGAAAATCGACTTACTGCTTTAATTGAAGTGGAACTGTACTTTTTAAAGGACCATACCAGTGATTTTGCATGTTTGAGCCCAATGAATACAACCCGCTTACAAGTTCGAAACAGACAAACATGTTCCAAAACATAAAACTATTATTTAACCACTACTTCTAACCATTATTTAAGTGTCTTTTTTTTTTTCTTTTTTTTGCCAAATCCCCTGACCTTTCAAATCAAATGTGATGCACCAACCTTAAAATTCAGTGTTTCACTTGCTAACATCTACACATGATTGTAGAAGGCACAGTCATTTTAATTTCTCGGTAAAAGCCATTTTCTCCTGGGACTGTATTCCCTGGTGAAGACATACTTTTTCTTTAGTGTAGCTCCATGTTGGATTTGTTGAATTAGGTAATTTTAATAAAACCATAATGACGGTGTGTGGTTCGCTATGAAAAATTACCTATTTCAAGCATGGTTCAAGTCTCATCAAGTTGATTTTTAAAGCATGATGAAATGAACTGAAACCAATGGCAGTCTAAAGGGTAGGAAAAACAATTTCAAAAATTTACTGCTCTAGTAGTATGTTTTGGAAAATGGTTGGCAGTAATATATAAGTAATGTATATATGGGCAACATTTTTTTAGACTCAAGCATGCAAAATCACTGGAATGCTCCTTTAATGTGCATGTTAACATACTTACTTATGTCAATACACATTTGAACAATAAATGCTAAAACAAAGCAGTTCATGATACCGATAATGAAAAATAAAATTCTTAACTGGTATCATAGATCGGACAACAAAACTATCAAAAAGGTAGAAAAACTCTCTGGAGTTTTTCAATTTTGTCATATTGTGATCAACACTAAAACAACACAACGCAATTTCAAATATGAGACAGAATATTATGTTGTCATAGTCCGTTAATTAAACACAAAAAAAACCCTTCATCAATAAGTATTTTTATCCTTCATTTTGAAGGATAAAAATGTTTGCATGTTTGCATGCTATTTGCATGCCTGCTGTAGATAGCAGGCATGCAAACAGCAGCCAGTGAAACCAGTAGAATTTAGAAAGTCCAGTGAATGTGGCTGGTAGGGTTTGGCTGAGTGTGTATGCAGTGTGTACTCACAGGTGATAGTAAAGGTTACAGGTGAGGCCGTGAGCTCTTCTCCCCCAGCGTGCTGTGCGCTGCAGCTGAACTGGGCATCCGTGTCTTCCTTCTCAGCAGAGTACTCCAGTGTGGAGGAAGTAGTTGAGAGGCCAGTAACAGAGTCAACTTGTACTGAGGCATGGATGAAAATCTCTGGACAGAAAACAAACAACTCTGACTAAGAAACAATGGTGTCCAAAACACTAGCCTGACTCTGTGAGTGCAGAATAATTCATGGCAGCCGAACAAAAGCAGCCCAGTCAGAGATTTTTTTAAAAAAAGATGACTTATTTATGAAAAATTTATGAATGTCAAATCTGCCTACACAAGTGCATTTGTTTGTTGTTTAGCACTTGAAAAGTATGCCACAGAATGAAGATATACACACCTTTCCCATCAGCCACCAGAGGTTTATTGTTTTTGAACCATGTGATATTTGCAGCTGGATTGGCATGTTGTGCAAAGCATGTCCCCAGCTGTGGAACAAATAAGGATTTGTGAGAAAAATGCCCAAAAAGAAAATGCTGAAAAATATTAACATTTAAATCAGTATCTTATTAACTGACCAAATATCTCAGCAAATGAGTTCTTTTCTGTACCTCTACATCACTCAAGGACTGAGAAATTTCCAAGCAATAGACCATGAAATGCCGAAAGTATTTCTAAAGCCTCTGGATCCTCTGGGTCCTTTAATTGCAGTGGGGGTGGNGAATTCTGCTGTTTACTAATTCATGAGAATCACTTCAAAGAACTCATTACTCTAGTTACACAGTCTTGGCTATGCCTCAACATATCTTAGCTCAAGTAAGGGCTTTCCCCTGATGATTTACTGCTTAAAATAATGTTAAAAAGCAAATGTTTATCATTAAAAAAATCTCACCTTAGTTAGTTTACCAATTTCTAGTTCCTCAGCTTTGTCAGAAATCTCCAGCTCTAATGGCATCTCTGCAATACAAGAAAAGGAATGTAATGCTGTGTGGTTTTAATAATGTTTCATGATGTTTATGTCAGCTATTGTATGAACTTGCACATAAGAAATCATAAAGGAAAATAGTTTGCTTTAGGCCAGGTTTGCACTTGACTTTAACTATGCTTACGCCCACATTTTCTACATGTAGCCCCTTTCAGACATGGAATCTGTTAAATTGCTGGCATCATCTTTCTGTTAAAGTGGTGAGGCGTTATTCTTGCATGATATTTGGCATCTGCCAGTGGAGACTGGGTAACGCAGGAAGTTACGCATAATACAAGAGGCAAGAGATTGCTTATAGCAACATGGCCAGCAACCTCATTCGTATAGTATGCTGGTCATATTGTTGTACACAACAGCGTCTCATGGTGCTGCTGAGCTGTGCTTGGCTCTTCTTCAGTGCAGACGGAGACCAACTCTCTAATTTCTGCATCAGACCAATTTCAAGCGTTTACTCATTCGTAAAAGATGTGTCCAGTTAAAATCTATGGGTCCAAAATGAGCTCCTAGACACAGAATTTGAAGCTAGTGCAGTGCCCGTTTAAAATGTACCTGTTTGGAATGGGCCGGACTTTATGGTGTGTGCTGCAGCCTGCCATAATTTTATTCTGCACATCCTCATGAGTTAGCTTAGTTTGCTGTATGGGGTCGGGTTGGGACCATGCCACTGGATTGGAGCATATGCTGCCGCAGCTGGAGCATATCCTGCCACACGGATTACTTTTTACCGGCACAGCTCAATTCAAGAACTGCTCATCCAAACAACTTCACACATGACACTGTACATCCTTGGGTCCTGAGCAATAACACCGCTGAATATCAACTTCATACAGTGGCAGGTTCTAGAGATGCTGGTGTCACAGGTAGAGGTTCCTGCCTTTATAGTTAGATAATCACTTCCTAGTCTCGTGGGACTGGTCCGTCGTCTAACACCAGAGCACTATAATCTTGTGTGTGCCTTTGCTGGCAATGTGACTGGATTCCATCAGGGAAATGTTAATAGGTCCTACCTAATAAAATTGCCAGTGCTACTTTTATGGAAAAATGATTCGGGTCCTTTTCAAACATCAGGCCAAAATGCTGAATTGCCATCCAATTAACAAAATGGGGTGCATTTCTGAGAGGGGCTTATGTCACCCTGGAGAATTAAGTACTATGTTCGCCAGGGGGCAATGTGGAGCCTGAAACATAAATTGTCTCTGATCTGCAATGGA
Source organism: Lucifuga dentata (assembly GCA_014773175.1). NCBI lineage: Eukaryota > Metazoa > Chordata > Actinopteri > Ophidiiformes > Bythitidae > Lucifuga > Lucifuga dentata. Next base: position 60,273 of record VXCM01001349.1, read on the forward strand.
ACATTTTAAAGCACACTTCTAAGTTTGCTCAAAAGTATTAACAAAGAACAACTGAGAAGATGAAAGAAACAGTGTCAGTGGCAACAATGGAGATAATATGTGAGGACATTAAACAAAATCCTGCTGTGCTCGATCAGGTTCGCCTAATAACTATTCATCATGTTACTAGGTGTCACTGTTGCTGTGCTGCTCACAAAAGTTGACATTGCTGATTCCACAATTTGTATCAGTACTGAATGCATGGCGTGGATTCTAGAGGATGTGCACAACAGACTCTTCAAATGAATGTAGGATACATGTATGCATATTTAAAGGCAAGTATAAACCTGATCTTTATGTAGGTTTGTACTCACTATAAATCAGCACATTCACTGGGTATTCTACTATGTTTGCACCAGCCACCACCATGCAGGTGAAGGTCCTCTGGTCACTTAATTTGGCTACAGACAGCAACAGACTGGAGTTGCTAGCCATGCTCACACGATCCCTGTATTCATCACTGGCGATATTTGCCACATCCTCGTCTTTTTTTTTAACCAGCAGGTCTCCTGGAAGTCCCTCGCCTTTGTCCTGCAGAGCAAAGCAGAGTGCACTTGTTGTTACATGTCTGTCACACACTCCCAGCTCAAATAAAAGCATGAAGTGTTTTGTTCATGTAGGGTCATATGGGGGGACAGATGCATGGTCCAGTGCACAGCATATGCACTCAGACTGGGCGTGGTTCAGACAAGATAAGTGGGTGTCAGACAGACTTCACCATTTTGAATCCATTGACCTCCACTTTGACTTACGTATTTCCATTTAGTGATGAGAATGTCTTCTGGTTTCGTGGCTCCATTGTTGCAGGGTATCTCCAGTGTTTCCCCATATCGGCCGATAATCGTCTCCAAACCGCTGACTGAGAAACAGATAACAAAAATACAGTTTTAATATTATTTTTCAGTACAAATAATCTGGTCAACATAAACACAGCAGGAAATTTCTTTGATTGAGAAATCCATTTTTAGTCTGAATGCTTGAAAGTGTCTTTTTATGTACAAATTTGATTGACATTTATCAATACCACTTAAGAGTCCAGCAAAATGTTATAGAGTTTTCCCAGTTTTACAGCTCCCTTGCAAATACCCTCCCCTGCCCTAAATTTTATTCAAAACATTGCCATGGAGACAAAGTGCTTGAGGGGGGGTNCCCTCCCCTGCCCTAAATTTTATTCAAAACATTGCCATGGAGACAAAGTGCTTGAGGGGGGGTTGGGAGGAGGGTGGCAGCAGAAGTGTCTCAATAGGTTGTGATGAAGAGTTAGAGCCAGAGGGCTGCGGGGAAGAAGAGGTTGCCATGGCCCGACTGAGAATTAGGTGTTGCTGAGTTTTTTGTGTCCAGAATTCGCATTTCAGACCTTTTTGGGCTCAGGCTGATGCTGAGGCATAACGGGTAAAAGGAAATGACACAGTTGAAGCTAAAATCCAAAAAGCTCAGCAGCACTCCAGTGGAAGTGGGTTATAAAAAGGAGTTACCAACTGTTATTTTATGTATTAAATAAGGTGGAAAATAATGTTCTTATATTTACAAGGAAATATAATTTTCAGTCACTGCAAAAAATCTTCACCGCATCAAGTAAATTTTCTATTATTAAGGCTAAAAAACATCTTAATTTCTTCAAATAATAATAATTTAAAAAATCTGTCAATACAGTGACATTATTTCAACATGTTTCCAATAAAAACCGCATTGTTCTAAGAATTTTCTAGAAATGATGGTCAGTATCTTGAAACAAGGCAGAATAAGGCAAATTGAGAAAAATTAAACTTAATTCTAGATAATTTGACTTTGAATTTTATAATGAAATCTGGTTAAAATAATCTTATTGCACTGGCATATTTTTCACCTGTTCTAGGAAAATAAGATTTAGGATTTTATGACAGACAAAAATTACTTTATAAAAAAATAAATATGTTTGTAGTTTACACAAAGTACACAAAGTAGCAGCTACAAACTTTAAATGGATTTACTGTCTTGAAACAACAGCAACGGTTTTACTCTTGATGTTTTTTAAAGTTTTTTAAAGAAGTTTTTTAAAGAATGGAGACAACAATCTCCTCAGAGATGAGCGGTTTATTTGCTGAATTTCTGCATGATACTAATTTGAATCCTGTTTGAATGAAAGTAAATACTTTCACTATGGTTACCATTGTGGACAGGAGCTCAGAGTAACAAAAAGCACACTGCGGGCGTATTTACACAATAGGATTTAATGTCAGGATGGGCAATTTCAGAGGAGCAGGGATCCACTAATGTCTACATACACTTAGTCTGTTTTGTTCCCACTCCCAAAAACATCTCTTGTCAAACATCCACAAAACATTCACAAAATACTTTATTAGAGCTACACTACAGTATGAAACATTTTGCCTAGAGTCAACAAACTCTACTATAATTGTCACTCTCGTAAATCTTAGCTGAACAAGTTCATACCTCATCACTTGTCACTGAGATTTATGAGCTGTCAACTTTGAAACATCACACAGTCTGAAGCTGAACTGACATCTGTAAAGCCAGAACAGGAAGCAGATGACAAACGCAGACAATCTAAATAGAAACTAGAAGAGCCTTCATTACAGCACCTCCACCAAAACAGAGCAATCCTAGATTAAATTGCACCTATTGATAGTCTATCATGGGACAAACATGCCTGATTTTCTTCATTGAGATTGGTGTATGACTTCTGAAGAAATAGAAAAATATCTTAAAAAACAAACAAAGTTTCATCAAATCAGTTCTTAACTTTATGAGTAATCCCGCTAACAAACAAATTGACCAACAGAAGCAACTGAGGAGGTAAAAATGATTCTGGGCAGGACATGTCTGCTTCATACTTAGATTTCTTCCATGGCTCTTAATGTTATGATTTCCCGGCTCTGTAGCCTCACTTTAATAGCCACAATCCAACTCAGCAATGGCCGCGAGAGCACACCATATTACCTCCTGAACAACACCCACAAGCCATTTCAGGCATTTACACCATGTGACAGACAGTCTGACAGTACATATACAGTTTCATTCAATCAAGATGAATATGACAGCATGTACCTATTTTTTATTCCTTTAAACAAGAAAAAAAAAGAACAGACTGTTAAACAGTGTTTTTTCTGATTCAGGAGCACATCAAATCATAATAAGCAGGGGTAGGAAACTAAGTATGCACCAAAAAACAAAAGGATGTTAGGTATATCTGTGCTGATGGCAGTAATCAGTGGTTACTCTTATGTTTGTGAAGCATAAATTGCTTATGTGCACGTCAAAGCAGCCTAACCCAGCATATAAAAATTGTTTGAGACAACACAGACGCCACAGCATTTCACCTACAGAGATACAACCTCTGCATTCAAATCAGGCTGGGCGACATTTAATCGTGACAGCACAGGACAAAACAAACTTCACCACATTTCAGCTGCAGACAGTTTTAGCAGAAATTCTTACCCAAACAGAGGCTGAGCTCTGCCACTTGTCAGCTACAGCACAACTTAACTACTTCCTGCATTCTCCTCTCATTGTCTGTGATTCGCCACACCTTAAATCTCTTCCTCTAACAATACAAAGAGGATCAAAGCTGATTTAAAGTAAAAGGATACACGGATCAGTCTCATTTTGATTTTGCTTAGTAGATGAAAATGTCATGAATTTTATTTCTCAACTTCAGGCATCTACATATTCTACCTGTTCTACATGTGCATTCAGGCATGTCCCCCCTCAAGCATATCATAACATTCAAGCAAATTACCCAATTAAGGATGATGACTACGAGACATAATTTTTTGGCAAGCAAATCAGACACATTCTGTAGCTGAACAGTAGGTTTATGTAAGCTATACACACAGCTAGCAGGCATTTTACTAGACGATACATGAGCATGCAAAAGTTTGGAGTCACCCAGAAATTATACTTTAGATAGAAATTAATACTTTTATTCACCAAGATAGCATTGCATTGATTTAAATGTATAGCCAAGACATTAATAATGTTACAAATGGCTATTATTGCCAGAAAAAAATGATTTATAATTAATTATTCACATAAAACTGCAAATCTGGACTTTCAACAGACATTACTCCTAATGATAAACTCTTTTATCTCATGCTTAATTAGTCATGTTTATATTCTAATTGGTTATTAGGGACACCTTTGTAATTGTGTTAGCACACCTGAAATCTATTATTCTGTTCCTATAAGCAGGTAGTTTGTCTTTACTTGGGTTGGAAGTTGCTGGTGTCATTTAGGTTCAATTCTGGGTTCAAAAATGGCAAAATATCTATCTCAAGAAACATGTCAGTCTATTAGTGGTTTGCTAAATGAATGTTATTCCATGTGTTAGATTGAAAGTAACTAACGAATTCAAAGAAAGTTGTCCACCACTATCTTGAGAGCAAAGGGCAAACTGGATCAACCCAGAACAGAAAAAGAAGCAGAAGACCCAAATGCACAACTGCTAAAGAGGATAAGTTCACCAGAGTTTGTAGTTTACAAAACAGATGTCTTACTGTCCTCTGTGGGCTGCTTCCTTCAATAGTATAAACCAAATACCAGTGTCCTCTGCAATGATGAAAAGATGACTCCTAGATGTTGACCTTAAATGCAGAGTTAATATAATATAATATAATATAATATAATATAATATAATATAATATAATATAATATAATATTAAACAAACAAACAAATAAATAAATAAGGCCAATTTGAAACTGGCAAATAAAAAGACGGACAAAAGAGCACAGACAGTGGACACTGGGTGACTGGAAAAGAGTATTATGGACAGGCGAGTATAATTTTGAGGTNCACAGACAGTGGACACTGGGTGACTGGAAAAGAGTATTATGGACAGGCGAGTATAATTTTGAGGTGTTTGGATCAAGGAGGAGACGATGTGAAACGTAGAGCAAATGAAAGGATGCTGGAGGAGAGCACCTCTCAAAGTGCTACAGAAGGCGTGGGTTGAAATTTCCCCTGCATACCTTCAACAGCTGACAGCTGAAATGCCAAAGATCTTCAAAGCTGTAATTGCTGCAAATGGAGAATTCTTAGATAAAAGCAAAATTTGACGACTAGAGCAATCCTATCAAATAAAAACAATCTTATGACATTGTCAATCTATTGACTCGAATTTCTCATAAATCTAATGTCACTTTGGTGAATAAAAGTATCAATTTCTATCAAATACATGAACATTTCTGGTTGATTCCAAACTTTTGAATGCTAGTGTATGCGTGTTTGTATTTTTCATAGTATGTTGCTCACATCCAGATTTTGACAATTTTGGAACACGAGTCAGTCCACCTGAAATTGTAATGCAAACTGCTGGTGTGAACAGAGAGTGCTGATGAAGCCATCTCCCTGTCTTGTTTTGTCATTCTGGTGCAATGCTAATGAAACTGACTCTCATGCTTCAATGGGCTTCAGCCTGATATGCAGGTTTCTGGTGCTGGCAGAAAAGATTGGCTAATGGACAAGAAAATGAAGACATGGTAAATCTATTAAGCGAAAGAAAATTAATGAGTTCTCTGTGCAAAAATGTGGCCACATGTTTCTCAAATCCATGTGCCGCTTTCCAACTGCATTAGTCATCTGATGTGTCAAAAATATTCTGTCAATCATATCTTGCTTACGAGCCTCACATTGTGTACCTGAACTTGTCAAGGCCAGTATGCTCCAAAATTTTTAATAGGATCTAGTTGGTAACTCAATCCAAAAATGTTTTTCCAGTGTTGGACTCAAACGTCTCAGGACATGATGCTGCATAACCTGCTCAGCTCAATCTAGAACTGTTAAGAAGACTTTTATTATAAAGACTTATGTTCATTGCAAGTGCTGCAGGGGAAAGGTTATCACATTTCTTGTATAATAGACCCCTTACATTTCATATTCAAATAGACTTTTTGAATATTCAAATAAAGCCGCATTCAGCCTCTCTGAGAAGTTTAAAAGAAGGAAGACTTTATCTGCCTAGATTACACTGTTGCACAATGAGAGCTAATCGCACATGTGGAGTTACACAAGCCAAAGCTCCCGCTGCTTACTGAGATAAGGTAATCTTTCACTATAAAAGCAGGTGAACAGAGTGACATCATTTCACGCATACATGATCACTTCTAACAGGCATCTGTGATGAAGTCAGATCAGGACTACTCAAAGCCATTGTAAGTCATTTTTGACACTGAATCATAGATAACCAAACCTGAAGTAAAGTTGTCTGTACTTATAAATGCTCTGATGCAAGAGGGAAAAAATTAGCTGATACTCTGCCGATGGGAAAACAAATAAGAGATGAGAGAGTGACAGAGAAAGGAGGCAGCACCACAGGAGATACTTTCATGTTCCTGATTAAGGCACCTCCATCCCTGAGAAGAGACAGGTGACGACAGCTCAGATATAAGCTCACCAGGGAAATCAACCGCCTCCCTCCACCAGGCTCTACTTTACACCTTCTTCTTTGTGTGTGTGTCTGTGTGAGAGTGTGAGTGTGTGTATATGTGTGCACATCATACATCTTCCTGATCCCCCCCAAAAAAGAAACCCCAATACTTATTAAGTGCTGAGAATGACAATTGTGCGCTGAATGGAGATCCCATGACACATATCCACAAAGCTGCAATGGAAAATAGCCTGGCATCAGAATTCAACGAGGGGCAGACAGAATCTCTTCAACCAGATCAATAATGCTGTACTTGAAGAAAGGCGAGATTCTACTGCGGAGCTAAGGAGCATGAAATCAAAGAAAACCTAACCCTCCATATCATTGCGTTCTTGTCCTTGCTGATTCTTGAATAATTTAACAGTAACGGGATTCTGATTAGCCTTATCAAGTATCTGAAATCAAAAGAGATAAGTGATTTAATAAGATCAAAAAATAGGAGGATGCTACCCATTCCAGAGATAGGAAGGTAGGAAGTAGAATTACAGGTAATTTCACATATCCCCAAAGCATGCTTGGAGCTATTTCACAATAATCTTAATATTTGCCCTCAGCCTATACATTATTCACTACGATAGGCACATAACTGCATATTCATGTTGTAAAAATCAAAATTTACTAAAGTCTCAAGGTCTTGTTTTTAGGATGATTCAGTCTATTTTTTTTTTTTTCTTATCCAAGCAAAATGACCATATATACCAGATTATTAGATTATTTTCCAGATAAGTGGTCTGGATTTGTCATAGTAAGTTATTCCATCTATTTTTCAGCTAGAGCTGACAAGAAACAGATCTGAAACTCCATGGCTGAAACATAATATCCCCAATGTATTACTATTACCGTATTAATATTACTGTATTACTATTAGAAAAAAGAATGGCTTTGCCTTTTTTCAAGAATCAGACTAATCTTAAAAGTGTTTACCGTAAATCATTTTTTGGTATTAAGTCCTTCAAGCCTTACTTTTTCAAAACACAATGAAAAAAAAAATCTACACAGCAAAAACCAGTTTTCAATACAAATCAGATTGTTTCAAGAATTTTATATTTCAAATAAAGGGGAATAAGGCAGATTATACTAGAATTTAAAAAATGATACTTGATTCTGAAAAATTCTTCCACACTTGAATGTGATCCATTTTTGACGGAGTCTTTCACACTCACTACCTGGAAAACCTGGAAACTGGAAAACTGGATTTGAAGACATTAACTCGTAAATCAGGTATATTAATAGAAAATCTATTTTCAATAATTTTAACTTGAATTTCTAACCTTTCATTGCTCAGTCAAATACCCTTTATATCATCTTAAGGTCAGATAGTCTTGTGTAGCATTGCAGCTTCATTCTGATAGCTAAATCCTGCGTCATTTAAACTGACTCTGATCTCTTATTTTTTCCTTGAGATTTCAGGATAAATTGTTTGTTTCCAGCAGGGATTTTTTTGTAGAGAAGCTACATCATCACTATTTCAGCCTGCTCCTCTTGAGGGAAGGGCTGTAATCATCTCACTGATGGATAAGTGACAGCACGCTTGCACAACATCATTTTCACACAGGACTCTTTTTGTTGAGTCCCCCACGCAGGCTGTGCCATGGAAACACCATTCTGAACATCAACATTGTGTACTCTATAATTGAGCTTTTACCTGACTATTGTAATTGCTTGTCGATGTCTTCATAGCACAAAACTGAGGACATCAGCGTTTAGTTTTTTGGTTGGATTATCAAGCGGGCAAGAAAACTGAGTGTCCTTAACTGACTCTCCACGTCTTAATGCCTAATGGGGAGAGGTGGAATTCAACAAATCTGATGTGGAAATGCTCATCTGACTGCCCTGGTGTGTGCTGTCTGCATTCAAAGGAGGGATGTAGTTGTAATGGTAACAATCATTGCACTTTTTTCAGACATTGTAGAGAATCTAACTGGCCTCCCAATAGAATTACCATATACAAATTACCGTATATACTCGAGTATAAGCTGATCTCGTGTATAAGCTGATCCCCTGATTTTGACCTGTAAAATTGAGATTTTTAAAGAAACCCGTATATAAGCCGAGCCCCTGATGTTGTTCGATCAATTTATTTGTTTAGCACGACCTGTTTTTTCTGGGTATTGTCATAGTATTCCTGTGATTTTCTGAAAATAATTCACGTACTGGTACCGGTAAACAGTTAATTACCGTAACTGACATTAGCTGACATTAACTTTTCCGGACTCCTCTTCCTTGTCTGAATCATCAAACAGTTCATTCCTGTCCTGCTCTGTGTAACGTGTATTGAAACCAGCCTCATATGATGCTCTTTTCCTCTTCTGAGTCCATGTAGTTTCCATTTTGTGTTGTATCTTATCTCAAGCTTCTTACTAATAAAGCACAAAACATGTTGAATGAGAGTACAAAACAACGGTACCATACTGGTATATGAAATAGCACTTTTATAAGGTCGTCTCTGATTGGCCTATTCTTTTGTCTTTGACCAATCACAATAGCGCTTACTGGCTGCAAAATGTGCTGGATAAGATGTTTTGTCAGGAAATATCTCATTCTAAGGTATGATTTAAACTATTTTCCATGGGTAATGGCTAATATTTCCACCCCAGGAAATTTCCTTGTCTGGGATCAAATTTGAATATCCCATGTATAAGCCGACCCCCCGATTTGCATTGTGAAATATGATAATAAAACCTTGGCTTATACTTGAGTATGTATGGTAATGAAAATACGAAAATAATAACATACAAAAATAATACATGTGACGTGGCCTGTAAGTTGGTGATGATGATGATGATGGTGATGATGATGATGAATAACTGCCATCCATGATATTGGATCTGTAATATTCATTAACTTATTCAACTAAATAGCACACCTCTTCAGTCCGTTAAGGCCTAACAAGCCTGGACAAAATTTGTCTTGTTCTGGATTTCTCTCCGTTACGATTAAACATGTCAAAAACCATTTGCATGCTACTTCAGCATAATATCAGCTATACATTATGCATGATCTCACCTTATTTGTTACTGTACAGCAATTTCATTAATATGCTCCCTGTCCAAGCAAATACTTAAACCCACAAGATCCGGATCCTCATCTGGACCCCAACCAAACTGCACCTATTGACAGTCTCTCATGGCTAAATATGTTTTCGGGTGTTCTGGAGGCAGCAGGTCTGTGTTTGGTTTACATGTACTTTGAGGTAGACAAAGACCACATTGTGTGAAATGGATGGAGCAAAATCTAACGTGTAGAATCAGACATAATTTCAAGACAAATTTTGTGCAGTCGGTGTTTGAGTGCTTTGCCTGATGACCTGAATGTTGCCCAGTATGTGATTTTCAAAAGGGAGGAAGTGTCTTTGGGAGGAGATGATGTGAAAAGAGGTCAGAAAGTTATGGAATTTCTAGTTTCCTACAGTTTCTCTTCATTCAATCATTATTATTTTTGTTTTATTTTTAATAAGTGATCTGATGTTCATGACTCTACAAGTTTCAACTTTATCATAAGTCTAGCATGTTGATTAATTTTATATTTGAAGACAGTCTGTGATATTGCCTGACATTAATAAAACACTGAACAGATGCATGGTTATACAATGACATAATATTGGAATAGAAAATTAGTCTCAAGAAAAGCATATAAAATTATTTTCTTACTTCTACAACTTATAGGCTTCAATTTGGTTAGATATCACTTTCATGGTCTTAAAACTCTTTCAACATTTAAATAACTCAAAACCTGTTATTCAGTATTGATGATTTTATAATATATAATTTTCATACAAATATAATGATGATGCAGACAGACAATAAAAATAAACAAGTCTGTCAGCCATGTAAAGCTTTGGATGGAAACTGAAGTCTCGTTATATCAAACCTCCAACATGTTTCCATGTACAGATGATGTCCTCCTCCAAGCTTGTGAACTTTATCAAAGTTTAATTATTGCCTTATCTGTTCTGACAGACAAGACAACCTTTACAGACAGAAAAATAAATAAATATACAAACACTCATATTTTCATAGCCTCTGAGCAGAGCCATGCATGTCACCTCAGGGCAACACAAGCTTGTATTCTGCGGATCAACCACAAACGGAGATTGAAATTGCAGTGTATTATTAGTCTGAGTCTATTAAGCATAATGGCTCCCCTACTTCACCCCAACAGCATGGGCACATTTTTAGACTACTGTGCTACACAACCAACAATAGCTAGAGGAGTATTCATGCTTAGCAACCAAAATACCAAAATAATAGGACTTGTGTTAGCATTGTACTGATATTCAGTAAAATGAAGGCAAAACACTCACATCTGTGCAAGAGGTTTTACAATAATAATACAAAGGCACAGTAGCTCAGTGGATAACTTGAACCTGTTTCACACTCATCTCGGTTTAAAATAAATATTTCAGAGGCATACATAGATGTCTCTCTCTCTCTCTCTCTCTCCCTCTGGCAGAGCAAAGAGTGTTCATTTGCTGCATCATGTGTGGTCAACGGACACCAACAGACGACAGCAGGCGGGAACGGGGCTAATACGTTGCCCTGCAGTCCCACCTGTCAGGTTTCCATTGTTGCCTCATGACTGAAAGGCTGGTTCCATTTTCTTTGGTTTCAGATTTATCCCAAGAAGGCCTCAGTACCTGTGCAGACCTGCTGCTTTGGGATCAGGTTTCCACTCCTCTGTCTTCAGAGATTGAGCCTCTTGGTAAACAAAGAGGAGGGCTCAAGACGTCGGAGTAGTCATTTTGTTTTTTTTTTTGNTTTTTTTTTTTTTTGGTGAAAATGATTTCCCCGTGTCTCGTTTGGATTTGCTTCTGTGATTTCCGACATTTCCCGGAATGCTTTTTGACAACCCCTAGAGAATAGGTGCAAACATTTAGCATTCAGCTATGGGGGTTATTCATGTAGGCGGAAGGCAATTATATAAGCACTAGGATAATAACAGAATGTGAATCCTGCCTCTAAAACGAAGCTGGGCTTGTGGCTGCTTTTCACTGTCTTTAGTTAAGGATGGCATCAATGCTGCTTTCACCATCTACCATGTATTTCACCCTGTGTTATTACTGTGCATCAGTTTTTACAAAAAGTGTGACATTTGCTAATACCATCATGTCACACTGATCAATTATCTTCTGTAATATGAAAAAACATGACACCAAACAATAAAACTGACCAAAGACTACAAGGTACACAGCTAATAGCTGTTTCTATATCAGTGTTGAAGCATTTAAAGGTGGATTTCCCCTTTAACATTAAGTATAAATGTAACATGTTAATGAAGTAGTTAAAAGCATGAAGGCACACCTTCATTTCTGCTGAAACCAAATCCATCACCATGTCAGACAAACAATAGTCCAGCAGCCTGTCCGGTTAGTTTCTTTGTGCCTTGTGTCATTAGATTCCTCTCTCACATTTAATATTACATAGAAGAAAATTCTGCCTCATCATTAACTGATTCATTCAAGCTTTGAAGCTGAGCAACAAAGAGACGTACATAAAGCTTTACATAACACAGACAAAAAAAAAAAAAAAAAAAAAAAAACCTGCCTTATCAAGAGATACAAGAGTCTGCTGCATTTTTCTCTTTGATCAACAAGTGAATCTAATCTGATATATTTAAGGGATTCATTGTCAAATGATTTCAATAAATGATGTTTGGGTTCATTTAAGTTGCTGACAGCACAATCAAAGAAGGTAATTTGGCTATGACGTCACTGAAAGTGTTCAGCTAAGCTTCTCTTGGAGGGCTGAGCACTGAAAATCTGCTTTCAAAGTGGAGTTTGCAAAGAGCATAAATGCTGTATAGTACTTTTTTTTTAATATATGTAGTTGGATGTGAAAAATATTCAATATATTGCATATATCTTGTGTCTCAATTTGCAATATCAGTGACTTTTCTGAAAGACACATAAGGGAAATATACAGTATACAACAAAGATGATGATTAGCTCTCTAAACGACTTGCCATATGGTTTCTAAGAAATTGATCTTGTGGCATGATCATTAGTCATTTAAATGCTCTGCTCTATACACTAGACCACACCAGCATCCATAAAACCCTCTTAAAAATGTCATAAATTGCGTCAGCGGATGAACTGCAAGGGCGGAGGCGCTGCTCTTTAAGACAGCAGTGTGCTGCAGTGATGAAGAGATAAGTGCACTCAGAAATCACGTCCATTATGTTGTGAATTATGTATTTGAGGGGTGCGGGCCAGGGGGCCATAGGGGAGGAAGTGGCTTTGGGATGGCTGTAGATAGACATGGGGAAGATCATTGACGAGCTAACCCTATACATCCACCAACAACTCTCATTAACGACCTGCCATTAAAGCCAACATTAGGCCATTAACAAAGCACAGCCATATTGCTTCCTTCTTATCCATTAACCCTTCCTAATGTAGTTCACTACACAAAGTTTCAGCTGTGACTTCATTCTTCTGCTTCCGGAAGAGCTGAGATTACCTCACCCTATGTGTTATATATGAACGAGATAGTACAGAGCTTCTTAAAATTCCTTTGAAAAACAAATTCGCTGTCAGTGGCTGCAGCTGTAGGGATCAACACGTCTTGACTATGCCATGACCGCATTTCCCAAGTAAAATTTAAAAGAAACCCATCAGAGATATTAAAGCCCCCTGTCCAAGGAAATATTCCTAAAAAATAAACTTGTTTACTTGACAGGTAGGATTATCAAATAATTCCTATTTAAAGGGGAAAAACTGGCCATTCTCATCCTGAGTCTCCTACTGCATGGATAGATCTCATTTGTAATTAGGGTTGTGACATGTGGAAATCATCATGCAACACATTTCTGAGTTACATTGCTTTTCTTTTTTTTTTTTTAAAAAAAGGCTATCTGCAGGTTTTAATGGGTCAATAAGGGGTTTAATAGTTTTTAGACATGAAACCAGGTCCAGTTTTGAGCTGGAATAAATGACCTTCATTCATATCAGTTTATATCTTTATTTTAATTTATAAATGGAAAAAAAATTAACTATGCCCACATTCATAGAGGTGATCTGCTATTCAATATCCTGAATCTTTTTGCTTCTATACAATCATTGTTGCACCTGAAAGCAGCGTGGAGAAGATTTCTATTAAATATCGCATATGATTTGATTTCAAATGTTCTCTGTGTGAAGGAAGCAAGGCTAAGGTCTATTAACTCTCAATTCAAGCCATTCAAAATGGTCATTAGAAACCACTCATTCATTCTTAATTATTTCATAGTAATTTAAATATGATAACTTTCTCATATGCCTAGGAGCCTTCAGACTGTATTAAACCAGAGGTTCCTATTGGTGCTATTGAATTTCTCCCCTCTGACATGCTTAATGATCACCTTGCATCTAAATGCAACAAACGTGCTTCTATCCACAGAGGCTTTGGGGTTAAAATTACTTCATCATGCAAATACTGAAACAATTCTCAAAGTCATTGTTGTGCTAAATTGTATGAAACTCCAATCTTAACTAAAACTTTTTTTAATCTGAGGCAGCTCTTAGGTCATTATTTAAACATTTAGTTTTTGCAAGAGAATAATGCTTTAAAAAAGAACTCCCAGATTCACAGGAGCTTGTGTATGACAACATGTCTTGCAAACAGTTTAGCAGAGCCTTGATAACAGATATCTGAAGGCATGTTTCATATGGCTTCCTGGTGTTTTTTCTGAGTTTGAGATTAAGAGGTGGAGATAAATGCAAGCAGGTTCTCAGAGGGCAGGACTTTCTATCAGAAGATTTTTTCTATTTTGCATGTAATTTAAAATGTAGAGCCCTGTTCCCTTCAGCAGTCACAAAAAGCATAATACAAGTCAAGGCTTATAAATGTAGTTATATGAAAAACAAAAGTTTACCGTCTAATGAAACAAACACAAAACTAATAACTAGCATCTGGTGTGAAACTCCAGATGGAGCCTCAAACAGTAGGAATCCTTCTCACTAATGAATATAACGCCCTTCAAAGTGCTGAACAGTTTGAATTGATGCCCATACATCTACAGGCAAGAAATGAGCCAACGAGACGGGCAATTTATCAATGCGTATTTTTTTTTTCACCTGTTCAGCAATCACATGCGTTAATAAGCAGCTTTAAACTATTCTTGACACGAAACAACCTCCCTGACATCGAAGGGCTCCTCATTTCTCCAAGTCTCTTCTATAGATATGGCGTCAGACAGGAGGTATTAATTTCAGCATACAGGCTGTAAACCTGCCAGCTTCCCTTGCCTGAAGCAGACGAGCTAAACAGAGCGGGGCAAACTTCTAGGATGTTTTCTATCTGGGTTGTAGACAGATCATCATTTGCATTCAATTTTATTATTAGCTTACAGGATCCTCAACCCTATCTTCATAATGGGATACAAAAGTAAGCCAAGGGCCATGAGAAATGCATGAACAGAGACAGTCAAAGCAGCGAAATCAGAAACACCATTAAACTAAAAGCACATTTCTATGACCTATTATTGTATTTATTATTTTTTTTGTTGCAGTATTAGCCCAGCTGGCGGCTACAGATTCCAGTTATTTGTTCAAGTATCTGCCTGTATGTACAACAAGCCAATTCTGTAAAAGTGGCCCCTCCTTATCCCTGCCCCCATCCAAATCTCCATCATCAAAGAGGCTTTGAACATTTACATCCCACAGGTCCCAGGGGAAGAGTTGTATTTACTATTATATTATCTGTATGACCATATTATGGCTGCAAGTGGTGCCTGAGGATACCAATCAAACTTTCTGCCACAACACAGCCCTGTTGAAGGTAACTGGAGCTTTGCCTATACAGTGGAGAAGGCACACAGCCCACAACCCTGACCAGAGGTGTGGACAGAGAGACAATTCCACCTCAAGCCCATCACTTTTCTACATGGGTAAACAAAACAGCATCCACTTATCGATCTTAAAGTGCCTCATTAGATGCTTCATGAGACAAAGATTAATATTTCCCGACACTAAATGAATGATTAATGGGAGTATGTACCACACCTTTATTATTGTCTGATTATAATGCACAACACCTACTTTACCATATCAATAATATGTGTGTTGTTATGATGAACACAGCAGCAAATATTAACAGGTAGATGTTCTCTTTTGTTGGGCTGCAGGAGGCTTGTGTTGCTTTCATCTCTGGTAATTGATACTTCCACATTAGCTGAGCAGAGCAGCTAGGCTGCTGTTGTGCACCCATAATGACAGAGCTGACCTTCTAACCCGTCACCGTGAAACAGAACAGGCCCAGCTCCCCATTCCAATAAGCCAAAGAGCCCAGTTGGTATTAAGAGGGCATGGCGGTTTCAAATTGTGTCCTGCTCCAGCTCCAGGCTCGGGGGGGGNGGGGGTTCCTAAAGCCTCTGCTGGCAAAACAAAGCAGAGACCAGTGGGAGGAATACATGGAATGCAGATAATACATACAAAGGATTATGTACCTGGATGCACGTCAAATCTGTGTGGTTTCACGTTTAATACCTACTGACTAACGTCTCCTTTGTTGGAGCTCTGTGAAAGGTTGAAGCTTAACATGCACCATCACACCACCAAGTCTTCCTCCGATTTTAGTGCTTCTAGATTCACATTACGCTAATATGATTTGGCTAAATGGCTTTTTACTAGTCTGAACTCATGATGTATTCCGTACACAAAAAGGAGAGCAGTTGCTTGTGTGAAATAAATCTCCTGAAATCCAAAAGACAACATAAAAGTTTTTTTTTTTTAAATCTTTCTGTGAAGCAGGGTTGCAAATAGCTTTATCCTCTTTTCAATGACATAAAAAACAGATAAAATTGTCACTACAAACAAAATCTCACCCTTTAGTTTGTTTGTCTTGTTTTCTGTGGGCCTAGATAACCACTGCCACTGTAATTCAGCAAATGTCAGCTTTGTCCTGCATAAAAGGGTCCTTTAAGGCATAATAATTTCATTAGGTATGAATGATTCAGTGTCTATTGCATTTTCTCCTGCCATTGTGACATGAAGAGTAGCCATATATCAAGGTAAGTGCTTTAAAGCGTCTACCCCAGGAGCTGTGCATTTTTAACTGTCTGCTCCCAATCTGCTATTTCCCTCATGTGCTATATACATAACATTTCTTCATCTTTTGAGCAGGAGCCTCGCACATTTATCGGATGGTGAGTTGTACAGACTTCATCACTGGCAGCAAAGAAACAGCCAACTTCACACAAACCTGTCAATAAGCAAAACACTTCTTCTCCAGTGAAAGATGTTCAAAATATCTACAATAGGGCTTAAAGAGTTCCGGAGTAAAATCTCCTCGGGAACGTTCTGTACAGGTTATCCCCTTCAAAAAGACTGAGTCAACACACAGTTCCAGAAAGCCTTCTAAAGCAAGGAGCTTATTCTGCTGCAGGGTCAGATGAAAATCATGGGCTTGGGGCAAAACACACACACACACACACACACACACAAAGCCCTTAGAGTTCAAAACTTCCTGAGAAGTTATGACTGAAGTAAAACTGCCCAGATAATGTGAAATATTGCTGTTTTGATTTGAAATAAAACTAAAATAAAGTATTATAGTAAATGCTCTTAACAACTACAAGCCAGACGTTTGAGGCCACCCCAGATTTAGCATGAGCAGACTGTGTAGCAAGTTAATCCCAAAATGATGTGGGAGAAGGCAGACANGATTTAGCATGAGCAGACTGTGTAGCAAGTTAATCCCAAAATGATGTGGGAGAAGGCAGACAGTAGGCCATTGAATAGAATGTTAAAATACATAAGCAAGAGAGTTTGGGCAAGGGCATTGGAACACAACTGGAGTGCCAGTGCACTAATACAGACTGGGCATGCCTTCATTAAAAATCATTTCTTAAGCCATAGTGGCGACATAATATGCTCTTGTTGACAAATTCTTCTTGAAAATTAATTAGTTACATTTATTTTATGTATTTTTGTCATTTCCTGTTCAATAAATCGTAAAACAAGCAGTGCATTGATGTTTGTTGTTTTTTTTTTAATCTGGGGGTGACCTCAAACTTCTGGCCTGTAGTATGCTGTACATATTAATAGTTACAACTGCCTCCAAAACGACAAAGTTACCATGACAAGCAGGTTGCAGTCAGGTTTATACTTGACTTTAACATCTGCTCACATTTTCTACACTAGCATTGTTCTGTACACCTCCTGGCATATTTTACGCAATCTGGAGAATTAAATACTATGACCAGCAGGGGGCAGTGTGGGAGATGAAACATAAACCATCCCTAGTCTGCAATGGAATATTTTAAAAACTACTTTCACTTTTGCATCACCGTGCAAACAAAGATGGCGACAGTGGAAGGGGTCCACATTTTAACCATGTTAGCTGAAAGAAGCATGGCCACAACAGAGATGGCTGATGTGACAAGACTTGGCATTACTGCCCCCCATGATTTTTGTAGGTACTGCATCTTGTGACAATGTAGCGCTAATTGTAATGGACTTGCATCCAATGCTTCAAAAAAACGCTGGATACGTATGGCAGCCATCTTGCATGCGAAGAGTTAGCAACCTGATAAATGTGGACAAAAAAACGGCTGTCTAGCAAAGCTCACACCTTTCTCCACTGTTATGTTTATTCACTAATGTAATGAGCTTAAAAAAATGCAGCGAATACATGACATTGCTGAGGTAAATAAGAAATACAGTATATTCATTCAAATATGAATTTGAAAGAATGCTGCCTTGAGCTGAAACGTAAGAATGTTGTCCAATTATTGTAGGCCCAGTGGGAAAGATTACTCTCTGAATAAATATTCACATTATGACAAACTGTGACAGTGATGCAGCTCTGTTCATGGATGAGCAACTGGTGAGCCCTGCAGCACAAGAAAGGTAATCCTGGCATTTCTTGTGAAAAGAGGAAAAGCCAGAAAAGCCACACTGCTTTATCCAAAATGTCCCTAACTTACACTGACTTAAAGTCTAAAACTCTCAAATTTCTTGCAGTGTGACCCTGAGCGCTCAAATGAAATCACCAGTGTTATATTATGAAATGACATGTCATTTCCTCTATTTCTGCTTGTACAGTAATACTGCAGGCAAAAAGAAATGAATGGTAGTATAATGGGTTATGGCATCTTCATTACTCAAGATGAAACCCCTCCAAAGTTCATTTAACAATGTCTCCACTATACAGTCTGGTTTGGCAAGCCAATAACGCAACTTTTATTTGATGAGGAGCAGGACAGACAAGCAGTTTGTGAATTTACCATAGAAAAATCCTGTTGTTTTTTCCCTTTAAAGTAAGGCGATAATCAGATGGAACTTTTTACACTTACACATGTTGTTTTTGTTCTAAAGTCAGGATTCAATACAGGATTCTTCGCCCTATTTTGAGCCGGGGGCAGAATGTCATCTTGTGTGAACCAATTATTATCTAATGTGAGCGTGTCTAAGACTCGTAACTCCACCCACTGGAAAGGTAACAGCCCACTCTTGTGAACCAGACATAGACTGAAATCAGAGACTGGCAATGACAACATCCAATGGGACATGTGGAAGAACAGGAAAGAAGAAAAAGTTTAAATAAAATCTGCTGGTGCTTTAAAATGAAACTTGTGATATCATTTCCTATCTTTTATTATAATTCTATTATATAAAGCATTCTTCTATCATCTTCCCTTTTACATAACTAGTAACAGATAATTACAATGCTCTCCTGAAGTCAAGATTTACTTTTATTGTTTTTACAGTTATTTTCAAGCCATTTTTTTTTTTTTTTAGCTTAATGCCTCAAGGTTATCACTCAAAACACACATGCAAGAGTAATTATCACATTATGAAATCATACCCATCACCATCACTGGACTCATTCAACAGAATGGGAATTGTCTCAATCCCACAAGACTTTGCACATGTTGAGATGAGACACTTTTGAGTTTCTGAAACCCGCAGTCGTCATGAGTGAACACTTGTGAAATAACACCTTTACGATGATCACCAGAGTCAGAATTAATGGGAGGTGTGATGTTTAGAAATTCTCCCCAGTAACACAAGGATACTTGACCTCTTAAGATGTCCTATTATATTATTACTGCAAGTATTGCTTCCAATTACCTGACAAGTGTCTGTTCACCTTCCTCTTAAGGTCTGGCAGTAGAAGAGCTGAATCCTTAAAGGGGTATACCTGTGATTTTGCATGTGTGAGCCAATGAATATACCCATACACTTGTTACATTACTGCCAACCAATTTCCAAAATATAAAACCATATTTTACTTTTTTTGTGTTTGCCAAATTCCATAATCATTCAAAATCAAATGTTTAGGTGATATACACCTTAAAATTCAATGTTTTGCCTGTTAACATGCATGTTTACATGTAGAAGGCATGGTTGTTTTAATCTCTCGCTAACAATTTACTCCTGGGATTATAATGTCCTGGCAGAGACACACATTTTCTTCTGTTTAGCTCCATATTAGATCAGTTTTTTTAAAGTAAGTTTTTTTTTTTTTTTTTTTTTTAAATAAAGTAACTTTGACAACAGATAATAATGGCGTGTGGTTCGCTGTGAAGGATTACCTATCTCAAGTATGTTTCAAGTCCTTACAAGTTAATATTTTAAGCGTACTGGAATGAAACCAATAGCTACTTGGAAGGCAGGAAAAACAAAAATGAACTTCTCCAGTAGTATTTTTTGGAAAATGGTTGGTAGTCATGTAATATGTATGTGAGTATTTATTGGGCTTAAACATACAAAACCGCTGTTATGGTCCTTTAACAGCAAAGTAGTGACGAAACAGCTAAAACTCATTCATGAGCTATAGCATCTAGTAGCATAATTACCATGTAAAAAGCCACCACGTGACTTCTTTAAAAATAAACAGAGCCTGAGAAAACACTGCTGCTGCTGCTGATGCATTTTTCTTACAGACACTTTTATTAACGTACCGGAAAGGATTACATCTCATCTTACTTAATAATACTGTTGCTAGAAGTTTTACATTATGAAGTACATGAGGCAAAGATGAAGTGTTAACTGTTCATGGCAGGAATGTACAAAATGCTTTACTTTCAAAAGAAATGGTGGATGAATTGTTGATTGCTTATTGGATCCCCATTAGCTTCCACAGTGCAGTTGCTAGTCTTCCTGGGGTCCATCAATACATAATTATATACATACATAAGAAAACAAACAAGTCAAACAGACATAAAATGTACTAAACAGGTATAACGTAACTTTTAAAAACTGTTAAACAGTTGAGTTCATGTGCAGCTCGTCAGACAATAAATACATAAAATGTCAATTAAAACGAAATACAAAACACCTCAAAGATGGTCACAAAGATCAATAACAGCTGATTTCCTTCAGAAAATGTTTTGCTTGTATTTTGAAACTTTTTCTATTCTTAATGTACTTAATATGAAGTGGCAATGAGTTCCAGTCCAGAACTGTACAGAACTGTGTCTCTCAGTTTGTGTTTGGAAAATGGTTTTCCAGTTCCAGTTTTGAATGGTTTAGTAAAGCAGAAAGCAGGGGACAGGTTTAGCTCTAGTTTAGCAACCATGTAATTATCAGAAAGTCCGCTGGGCATAAAAGCAGTGTGAATTTCAGTCAAAAAGAGTTTAATTATCACTGTAAAAACACTCATAAAACCTACCATGACTTGAAATGTCAAAGGCACCCAGGTATGAAAACAGACTAAGGCTTTTTTTTAGACTAATAAAAAGCTCCAGAGGTGTTCTACTGATGGCCCACAGAGAGCCAACACATCTTTTGTCTTGCTTCATACTTAAGTATTCCTAAAATGGCAGACTGTTAATTCCAATAAGATATACAGTTGCTAGCCCTTGTGAAAGTGAGACTCTGAATGAGAATTCTTGTCTCCTACAAGTTCAGCCGAAGCAGCATGTAATCAAAGATAGCTTCAGGCACGGCAGACTGCTGGTGCAGTCTATGGAGGAAGGATGGGCGGACATCAGCATAACACAAAGAAACAGCTTTTAGAATGGCCAGAATGTGAGCACTGAGGTCAAATAGAGACACAAAAACGTTCTATATTGAATCCCAAAGGCAAGACGCAACAGAGAGCAGCAGCATGGCATTTCGTGAATGAAAAATTGCTAAATAGAGTCTGAATGAATAGACCAACTTCTGAGTACCGCAAAACTTCTTTGGACCCAACAGAGGCTGATTCAGAAATGAATGGAAAGACAAAAAAAAAAAAACNAAAAAAAAAAAATCCATGTCATTTTATTAGTTAGCCTGAGGCCTGAATTGAATGTTTCACCTTTTGCACAAAAGCTGTGTCAGCTAAGCTTCAGACACTCAGAATAAAGGTCTGATACAATAGCAGCCTCCTGTCCTGCAATCTGACTCTCATAAATGGGCAGAAATAATGACTTTATGGGAGTGCAGGCATAAATATCAGAGGTTTCACCACTGAGCCCTTTATGGGTCAGTAGGAGCTCCTGCTGCTGATCCTCCCATGTGGTGATGCTCCACTCAGCATGGCACTGCAGTGATGGCACCCATTCTTTCTTTGTTTCATGTGAAGGATTAATTTTAATGAGAAAGAGAAGTTCATTAAATGTAATTTACAAAAACAAAGCCCACCATAAGCACTGACCCCCTGCCCTTCCACACACACACACACACACACACACGTCCCCCTCTGTGGTATCCCTTATGATTAACATTTCACTTAATGGAAGACTCTCAAGGTATTCATTAAAACGGGGGCCGACTATAATAGAAATTTTGAACAAAGATTCAGGCTTTATTAAAGATGGGTGTGGCCAATGGCTTTTCATATGGAGGAGATGCTGCCCCCTCCCCCCCAGTCAGGTTGCACATGTGAAGTGCAGGGACAGGCAGCAGCTACTCTGTGCCCTCTCCGAGGGGTGTGTGCTGTTCCATATTAATGACAAAGAGACGAGCGGGAGCAAGAAGTCGCTATCATACACCCATTTGTTTAAAAAGAGCCAGCTTCACAATACAGTCGGCGGGAGTCCACAGGAATCCAGTGAAAGCTGGGGGCTGCGTCAATAACAAAAGACAGAAACAGCCTCACTTTTTTGTCCCTGACCAATTTCAGAGTGCCGTTGGTCTTTCACCCAAAACCAAGGACACCTCCATGCATTTCAATGGGGGTATTCCTGCATAAAAGAAAGAAGCACCACTGCATAGCACACTCATCTCTCTCCTGTTGTTAAGCCTTTCTTTTAACTGAAACAATGGAACTCTGGTCCCTCCCTTTGGATAACAAACAAAACCATTATTTTGCATGGTAGAGCAAAGGAAGCAAAAATGATAAAACTGAGGAAATGGCAAAGAGAAAATTGAGATTGTAGATGCTCCGTTTGGTAAACAGATATAAGGCTCTATCTCCCTTTAAGATGATCTCACCACAGGCTAAACATGTAAACTAGATGTAAAACACTGCATGCGTCTGAAGCCAACAGATATTTATTTCAGCCAGGTTATCTTCACCTGACCGTGGAAACAAACACAAAGAATAAGGCTGTTTTAGAGGAAATTATAAAAACGAATATCTCACACTCTTCACTAAAAGTGGGACAGACCAATCACCAAAGTGTAATTAAGATTCACTTGCTGCTGTTTTACTGTGTGTAAAACTGTCAGAGGCGAACAAAAGAGCTTTTTTTTTTTACTGAGTCATTGCCAGAGAGTGATTACTTTNACTGTCAGAGGCGAACAAAAGAGCTTTTTTTTTTTACTGAGTCATTGCCAGAGAGTGATTACTTTTGCCATGCAAATCCTTTCATTTTCTCAAGGCAAAGCCATTTATACATCTCCTTGCTCTCTGAGTCCAGCAGGTCTGTGAATTACTCTCTGACATGTAGGAAACTCAGCATGTTCCTGCGGTGGCTCATATTTCCTCGCTGCAGCCTCTCTCCATCTGATTTTAAAGCTAAAATTAACTTTACAGATTGGAGTTTTGAACAAATATAAACCAAATAAAGGAATGCTTTTCCATAAAATAACCAAACATTAGTTAGATGTTTCGTGAGTGATAGAAACAAATGGTTTTCTTTCAGCAACTGTGTGTGTGTTTGCATATGTGCGCACGCGCACACACACACACACACACACACACACACACACACACACACACACACACATAGGAATCATAAAGCGACACTCACCCCCCATCATGACCCTAAAACCAACACTACTACACCTGTTCAGTGTCCTGCTGGGGGCTGTGCGTGCATGTGTGTGTGTGTGTGTGTGTGTGTGCAAACAGCCCTTGAGGACAATATGTATCACTCCAACCAACTGTGTTAGAGGGCACAGAGGTTAACCCAAGACTGGAGAATTTGTACTGCTCATAAAGATTAATCTCTGCTGCATCAGAAGTTATTTTATTAGTGTTTTATGAAACTGCACTTTAAGGTGATTTTCACAAAACGGGTAATGTGTTTATTGGCCCTTTTTTGCTAATTAGCCTGGATCTAATTGTGCTCCATGATTCTTTTAACTGCGACTAAGATAATACAATGCTATTTGTAACTTTTATACCACTGATTTTAAGGGGACAGGCTGATTCATGGGCCTAATTTCTCAGAAACAGCAATATCCAAAAACTCATAGACACAGACTTTGTCAATATTGACTCCAATCTTTCCACTATTCTTGATTGAATTGGGTAATAAAACCTGCTCTTTGCTCCTTTCTGCTGCATCAAACATTATGTAAGAGAAGAAAGTCCAAATCTCTTATGGCACCAAATTTTAAGTCAGTTTACAGGTTAATGCATTTTAGCGCTACTGTCAGGTTTCTATGCCTCCTGGTTGTCCCCCCCCCCATCCCCTACCTCCCCAAATATATTCACATTTTCCATTTACACTATTTCATGTCTGATCCAGGTCTGAGGAGCTAATGACACACACTTAATGTCTGCAACATCTGTTCATCTCTTCTATCCTGATCACTTTTGGATGATATTCAAAATGAAATGCTGGACTGTCTAACATGAATTTATTAAAAAAAAAAAAAAAAAAAANAAAAAAAAAAAAAAAAAAAGGTAGGTTTGTAGTTGTTCTTCTTCTTTTTACTATCACAGAAATTGTGTGACACTAAAAAAGAATCTACCTCGTATTTTTGCTCCCCACACCATGGACACAGTGAGCCCTACAAAGCTTTTTGACAGATTTTATTCATTGCATATTTGGGTTAACCATACGGGTAATAAGGAGATGTGTTAGATATTACATGTGAATCTATATTGCTATTCTAATCAGGAAAAAAAACTAAAAGTTAAGCCTTATTATCCTGTTAAGACTAAAGCTTTGAGTTTGAGACAAACTCATCAGTCAGATCATGTGTGACCGGCAAAGGAATGACAACACAAATCAACATCAAATTCAAACATTAAATAGTCTAATTTTCTTGTGTAATTACTCTGAATTTGGCTTCTTCAGTTCAATCTAGATTTCCAAAATGTGTGTCCCGTAGACAGTTGTTTACCAAAGATGATCAACAAATGGAAATCTGTATTTTAACAGAGAAAGCTTTAACTTCATAGCACCAAGTATAGATGCAACATTTTTATTCCAAACCATGATTCGGTTGAGCTGCCATACCTGACAACAGCTGAATTTTGCATGAAGGAATACAATACTTTGCAAATCACAAAGAAATCTCTTTTCAAAAAAAGAGAGAGACACCTCAGCCAGTCTTCTTGGGTACTGCCTATAAACAAGACGAGACGCGCACAAGCACACAAATACACACAAGTACAAACTCAAAGATGCAAATCAAGCATACAAATAAGACTTTGTTGTATCAAGTCCGGACAAGTGAATGAAAGAAAGAAGAGTGAATCTATCTCAGGTGAAATTGGGCGACCCCCCCCCC
>VXCM01001349.1:87710-236934 GCA_014773175.1 Lucifuga dentata
CACACACACACACACACACACATGCACTCACATTTGTAGACACAGATGCACACACACAGAGGAAAAAACTTTCAATCAACTAGCATCTTGTTTCCTGCAGCATACCCCTGCTTCTGAAACTCTTACACCAAAATGACAAAGAGTAAATGGCCACCAGGCTACAACATCTGTGGACAGGGTTAATTATAATGTCAGAAATTTCCACATAAATAATTCAGTTGCCCTTAATTATTAAAATCCACGCTCGAATCTCCTTACTTTTCAATTATTTCACCATGCATGTTCAAGCCAACTTGCCAATAATTAACATTCTCCTAATGAGCATGTTAATATTGAGAATTAATGTGAGCTACTTAGTGCTTTTGAGTGGCTTTTAGATGGCACTGATAGATGCTTTTGATGCAGTATAATATCAGTAGTTATCTATATTTATTTGGCATGTCATGGCTTCACAGCATTCCGATATGATGACATTGATCATGACTATAAATGAGGCTGTTTTCTGCAAAGCGCCTCATCTTAAACCTGCCATAACCGTGGCAGTTTCAGTGATGATTTCAGAAGTTGTCAAAAATGTCAGACTGTAAAATGTCATTATAACCAGTTGCTGCAGCTAAAATTATTTATCAACGTGCTGTAACTGCACGATCATGCCTGTGTGATCGTAAAATGTATGTGTGAGTTTGTGCGCAGAAATCTATCAGGGTGAAGAAGTAAAAATTCACTCACTCTGGTCTCGAAGTCATGAAGGCCTATGATGGTTTGTACAAAAGGAGTGAGAGCACAGACTGTGAAAACCTAATGCAATTTGATTAGAAGTTAACCGCAAAGCAATATTTTCCCTGCCTCGCTGCTCAGAGGGAGAAAGAAAAGAATTATTTGCTGTCTTTTGGAGAAAGTGATTGAGACTGACTGATGACTAAGGGTGTGGTGTTCAATTAACAAATGCTGGTTTCATAACTACGGTTTGAGGTGAGAGCCGCTTAAGGTGCAAAATTTTAAGGACCAGATTCCCAAAAACAAAAACAACCTCAAATTTTTGTAAACAAGTCTGTAAACAGGATCTACTGCAATTTCGTGTCACACTTTTTCTTTCAGTGGAATCAATGTAACTCCAGCTCAGGTGGATTTTGTATTCACTACAGGGTATTTTCAGTCAGTCCCCATGACTGGAGAAAGAGATTACACGAGGAATAATGAATTACAATATATCATGTCACATTGGAGGAAGCGTACCAGCTCCTGCTGTCTTTTTTTTTTTTGATGAAAGAAAGAGCGCTTCTATTTTGACATCTTGTGAGACACCCTGTGACACTGCTCCTGCTCTGAGGATGGAAACAACCTTGTGTTGCTATGGACTCGGGCAATGAGAGCACCCATTTTTGACATTCAGGCATTCTGCAGACAGGAAATCTTTTCCACTGGCACGTCGCAGTTCATTATTTTAGGTGCATTCCAAATACAGTAATACACAAAGTCATGTTTGTCAAAATTAATTACAATTTCTGTAGTAAAAATTAATTCCAAACGCTGTAACCAGAATTGGCTGCAGCATGAATACATAATGAAGAAACGGTAATTCCTATTTGCAGCAGCATAATAGTCAGCTTTGTTTTTCATTCCTTCACTCCTTCAAGTATGGCACAGGTTAATTTGGCTGTTCTCCAGATTTGGTGAAAATCAAATTTCTCCTCTGTCCTGTGGAGGTGTTGGCCCTTCAGAGCTGCTCCTGGGAGGCAGAGGAGTGATTAGTCTTCTACAGATCTGGCTTCAGTAAACTGTGTCAAGCAGTGAACACAGTGACCCTGACATTTTCATCATGGCCAAGGGAAGGGAAGATCCACTTAATGGCCAGTCCTGTTCTGGCCAGCAGCACCACTTTCAATCAATAATTACTTCATTAGTTAATCTGATTGAGTGTGTGAGCAGCCGGTAGTCGATGCAGAGTTAGCTCTCTTTCTGCGAAGACTGTGTTATATTGATTACATTGTTCTCTGTAGAGCCTAACTTTTCCCCTCAACTAATCTTCACATTTACTTGCACAAAAGGAGAATGGATCTCTTTGTTTGAGCATCTCATACTATTCATATCTCCTTATATTGGAGCAAATCAATAGAAACTGCTTCTCTATGCCATCATGGACACAAACAAGGAGACTGAATGTCTTATGATGCTGGTTGGACACATTTATTGTCATTTAAAGGGACATTTAATGAAAAAAATCTTTAGCATTCACACTAAATTCACAAATGAATCTGGAGTGAGAGCTAATAACAGATAATGTGTGTGAATTTACTCACAATTTTCTGTCCTTCAGATGCACTTTCTCCAAATGGTTAAATACACCTCAGCAAAATTAAAGCAATAACCAATCTGTCATGTGATTTCTATCATCATTGTCGTTAGTGCTTATTTTGCTATTAATCTTAGCAGTACTATTCCTGAGGTTTGAATGGGTAATTAAAGTCTCTTTAGTTTAATGTCATGCTGAATGTCATGCCACCAAATGTAATGCCTTGTATTTTATCCTGCATCTTACTGAGCTAATCTTACATTATAACTGTGCAGTATGTCAACATAAAGTTACAGAGACAAATGTGACTTGAAATCATTGTCCTTTATACAGCATGTACGGCCTGTTGGCTCTGCTTCTAATTGTAGTTATGATTCCGAATTTGACTCTGACTCATTCTAATTAAAATTCTGATTCTGACGTTGATCAAGTTTCTGGTTCTGACTGTGATTTTGAATTTTATTCTAATTCTGATCCTGGTTCTAAGTCTTATCTAGATTTTGGCTCTGACTCTGACTGTAATTGCAGTTCTGCCTCTGGCTCTGATTATGAATTTGATTCTGATTCAAAGTCTTATCTCAATTATTGTCTCTGATTCTAATTCGTGCATGGGTACTGCATTAAATTTTGACGGGAAATATTGAAATAAATTTTGATGGATTGTGATGTCGATTCTAATTCTGATTCTGTCTTGGAATCTGTTTCTGAATCTGATTCTGATGTGGATTCTCTTTCTGAATTGAATCCTGGCTCTACTTCTGAAGCTGATTATGACTGTTCGAATAGCAGCGCTCCGTTGGGTGGCTTGATGTTACAGCGAGAATTGTTTTAGTAAGGAACTTGTTCTTTGGTTGTTGAATACTGAACAACAATTGTTTGATGAATTCAAAGAATACTGACAAAGAAACCAACTCAGAATATCTGTATAGGAGAAACAATTATATTGAGCTGTGAGAAAGAATAGAGTTCATATGTATTGCAGGTGAAATCTTCACAGTCTGTGTCAGCCTACATTCTGCACAGATGTTGCTGCTGCTGCATGAAAGACTCGACCTCGTCTAACTAGATGCTGGTTGTCTTTGTTTTCCTAAATTTCCTCATCATGAATGCACAAACATAATTCAGTGGCAACATGAGAAGCATGGAAATTATTCATGAATGTGTACACCAGTCTGTTACAACTCAAGCATCTGTCAGCTGTCAGTATTGTTTATTCCTCATTTAAGCCTGAAATAATTTGTAGGTTTGTCAGATAATGGCGGCTCAGTGTCGGTGGAATCAACAAGTACTTAAATGCTGCCTGCTGCAGGCTTATGCTATGAACAAGAACCCAAAATAAAAATAATTGACACATTCTTATTATCCTTTTTAATACAGCAATGAATAGTTTTTGCTACTTCCGCATGATGATGTGGAAACACCAAATGTTCCATGAAATTAACTCTCAAACAAAAAATAATTCATGCTATGGTAATGCTTTGTTATTATATTTTTTAAAAGTGGCTTTGCAGTGTTTTGCTGAATATGTACTTTTAACAATGCAGCAGTGACAGTAGGCTGACATTCTGTTCACCAGTGACTCTTTGAAGCAGAGAGGAGATAACAGCCAAAATAAGATGCAATCTGTTGATAGAATGGAGTGAAAAGGCCATGTCGAGAATTTCAGACAGATGTATGGAAGTAATCAAATATAAAAGAGGAACTTTTTTTTTTTCAAAACAACTCAACCAGCTGCCATTTTTAGTTTGCAACATTGTGGTTTCATCATATTGTGAAGAAGAAGTGTTTCTTTGAACTATTCAGGACCTGCACCTTCTGCTGTTTTTCAGCTTTACATACATTAGAATAATCCCTCTTCCATTTTGCTGTTAAAAAATGAGCCACCAGACACAGCTTTGATACTTTAAGGGGGAAATTACTTCAATTATGAAACAGTATGTTTATAATTTAAACAAAGAAAATTTTAGCAATAACAACATGAATATCTAATTATCAGTTAGTAGTGCAGTAGGATGTTAAACCTGTTGCTTCAGGCAGCAGTAATGATCATAATGCAAATTTATATAACCTCTGACTATATGATCCCTGGTAGAGATGTTGCAAAGTGTTTAAATTGATAATGACCATACTTCTCTTCTGAATTTAATTTCAAACAGCATTTTATGGGACATGTTACAGGCTAACACATTTTTAAAATCATGAAGCAATGTCCAAAATGACATGTACTCATCTTAACTGAACTTAGTTTGCAATAAAGACAACAGATTTTGATTGATCTGAATTTCTCCAAGAGAGAAAAGCACTTGTCTTTTATTCTGAGTGGTTGTCAGATTTCTGGATGCTCTACTGCTCATGTTCCTCATGAAGATTCCACTTGGTGACAGTCACTCACGAATGCACACATACTGTGTGCATTGATGATACTATGCATATATATTGATTGCATCAAGTTTCTCAGCGGAGAGGAGGGAAATTTTGCAGTGCTATTCCTTTTTGTGTAGGAGAATTCTCTGATTCCAAAATGTACCTGCTAACATCTGCTGCCCGTTTTCTCTGGTTAGCTGTCTGAAGGGAGTCCCTTGCAAAACAATTATAGGTGAATCTTCTTCATTAGTAGGGATCTAATCAGCCAATTAAACACCAGGGACACAAAGCAAACTAATGATACCTTTAAGTGGGCATGTGCTAGCTCTGAATTCAGGGGTTGTGATGTGTGCTGACTTTTTAAAAAAAAATATCAGAAATCTTGTCTTTCTACTTTTTTCTCATTCCTAAACATGACGCTGAAATGCAGAAAACACAAAATTACTCATGGTTTTTTTTAAAAAAGAGAACAAGGCAAGATCAATTTTTGTATTCCCGTGCTTCAAACTTCAACGTTATGCATATTGCGAACTCAAGTTCCCATGTCTAACATACAATCTCACAAGTTTCAACTAAAGGCATCATAATAATTTTGCAGACAGAACATTTTGCATTGTTATTGATCCAACAAATCTAATTTAATGAGAATATAATAAAGAACCAAATTATTTCTGATTGAAAAAAAAATTTCAGGATTTTAATCAATTTCCTGGAGAAAATGTGTGATTAGTTGTTGATGGCTTGCTTGCTTGTGTGAAGTAAGCACCTTGCAGGTGTGGACCTCACACCACTGCCATAAAGCTTGTCATTGTTTGAGGCAACAATGCGGCTTCAGCCCAGCCCTCTGTCAACGCTCCAACTGTTAGATCTGATTAAGTCTGTCCAAACAGGCGGCAGGTCTGGGAGCCTGAACACAGCATAAAGCCAGAGCAGACAGAAGACTAAAGCCCTTTGACTCTGGAATTTGGAGGGACTGAAGCATCTTTGCCCCCGAGGTTTGAACTGGAGAAATACCAGTCTGGGGCAGAAGCAACAGTCTGTTGATGGAAACTCGTCCAAACCAGGATTATGTTATCTTTTCAATGGCTCAGGGCTCTGAATAACAACATGGTGGCCATGGCATTTATGTTCACTTACGACCTATGAGAACATAATTAGCCCCACCCACCTTTACGCCACACCTCCAAACAAAGCGGCATTAACATAACAATAAGCAGTGTTTTGCTCCTGCCGCATGCCGGGTCCATGACAAAGCCGCTCCCACACACAGTGGGCTGCTGCAGGGCTGCTCCTGTTGTAGCTTGCAGTAGCAGAGGCCATGCTGTTTGGCTTTGTTACTTTGACTGTTGGAAAGAATATAAAAGACCTCGAAACTTGCCTGAAGCCACGTCATGGGTTACACAAACATATTATATGTTTAGAATCCAAAACTGCATAAATTGTCTCTATTTAATGTTTACATGCTGTGTTTTGCTTGGCGGTGTTCAGATAACCATGTTGCGCTTTGGCATGCAATGACTCGCTTCACTTGTGCTAGCATTGAAAAATACTTTT
This sequence comes from Lucifuga dentata, assembly GCA_014773175.1. NCBI lineage: Eukaryota > Metazoa > Chordata > Actinopteri > Ophidiiformes > Bythitidae > Lucifuga > Lucifuga dentata. The sequence continues at coordinate 93,922 of VXCM01001349.1, forward strand.
AATTTGTTTTGGTTATTCTCTCTCTCTCTCTCTCTTTAGAATACCATTGCCTTGTGATTAAAAAAACAAAAAAAAACAAAACTATATCGATTCTGATGAGTCCCATGACATAAAACTGTTCAGATTAAATGGTAAAATATATAGACTTGGATGGCTGAGATCAGTTTTGTGATTGTTCACTTATTCATTCTTTCTTGATTCAGCAATTTCAGGTCCAATTTGATCCCATTTAGGAAATCAAATTGGAATTAATCTTTATAAGCATTTGCTGTGAATTGTTTTTTATTACTTTAAGCAGATGTGATTTCAGTGTTGTGAACTTGTGGGACATTTACAGGAAGATTCATTACATTACTTGCTGAACGATCTCATGTTCCTGCTCTGCCTTCACTTGCTGTATCTTATACTTTCTCCTTGGCTCATTTTAAACTATTACTCTTGGAAGCTAATTTTTCCTCTTTGTAATAAGCATTTCATATGGAGATTAGCTGTGTCATTCAAACCAATTCTACTCCGGTAGACAGTTCTGAATTTGAAAGCTTGTCATAACTGGAGCTGATTAGCTCAATTTAAGTTATTTACAACATTTTAATGTAACATAGGAAGCACATAGTATTATAATTTAAATTTTTGAATAAAGATTATGCTATTTTAAAAGCACTTTTGTATTGGTATCCTTTAAAGTTCAGGCATGCCTATCATTTTATGCAGTTAATTTAGTCATTACTACTTTTATTTGATTTTGATTTACAAAATCTTTTTCACAAGCTGTGTTTGAGTAACACACAGTGTGAAAAATATTTTTTTTGCTGGCATCACTTGTTTCTGCTCTTAGAAGAACAAGACCAATTCAATCTTATATTTTCTAACAAAATCATAAAGTGCAAGATATCCATCTTTAAATGTTAGTAAAAGACTTCTCTTTGGGTAAACTGGTCTCAGCTTAAATAATTAAATACCAGTAATTGCTCATTAAATAATCATCTGAGTCAAATTAATACATCCTGCACACAAAAATAGGCCTTGTATTATGGAAATGGAAAACATTTGGCTGCTTTATGTGATTTGGTGACCATGATTATCTCATCAGCTTGCTGTCAGGCTGATTCAGAAGGTGCTGCTTGGGAAGAAAGTTTTAAATATCCAACCATTCAGCTCGTAAAAAAAAATTAACAGTCCTATTTTTTAGTCTTTGGCAAGAAGTCATAAAGGACGGTTATATATTTTTCTGAAATATAACTCAAAAGCTCTGCACTGGTCAGATCTTGGCCTCAGCACTAACCATTAAATCTATTTAGTCAATCCACTTATGCTTTCTCCCTAACTTAAATTATTGTTATTACTCTGATAAGTGAATTTGTATAATTGCATTTATTTGTCAGTAATATGATGAGATTAACCATTAAATTCACAAGGGGTTAAAAGCAGTAACAATTTCTTAAATTTGTATTTTGATCCACTAGGTGACTGCTTGCTGTGGTAATTAAATGAAAGCAAATGCATTTGCAAAGTAAAACAAGATTAATGGTCCCCAGTGACGGCCGAGCTTTTCTAATGGCTAAATGTGCCTCAACTGCACCAGCGACGCCTCCAATCCAACATGTTTAATACCAAGGCAACAGACAGATGCTGATAGTGTTTGTTCACAGGGGCCTTTAAAGGACCATACAGAGGGTTTTGTAAGTTCTATCCCATAAATAACATCAGATTACTGTCAACCACCTAAAGCCTGTAATATCATTTATTTAGATTTGGTAACTTCAAGCCAGTTGATTGTCTCCATTCATTAAAACATATAAGAAAAACAGCATTTACAGACACTTGAAATTTGCTTAAGACTGGGAATCCATATTATCACAATTTCACATAATCATTTTCTGTATTTGAGTTTGTGTTTATGATTGTGCCATTATTAAAGTAATTCCCACAGGGTTTTTTTTTTTCATTTATTTATTTTTATTTTTTAGTAGTATTGGAGGTAGACCTTTCAGACATGGTCTTTTTATTTGTTTATTGTTAATGCACCAAAGATGTCGAGGGCCAAACAGACATCTTTAAATGGCCAACCCTGCAAGACTAATATGTTTTATGACTAGAGTAACGGTCCTTCCATGAAACTTAGGCAATTGTAGGGCAGTAGGAGAGGGCGTACTGTCTGCAAGTTGATTTTCATACTGTACTGACATGAACGGAACCAATGGCTACTTGTGTAACCTGTAAAGCTGCATCGGTGTCTTTACACAGCTCCACTGATGGCAAAATTGTACACCCTAAAAATATGATCAAAATAGAACAAAAAAAAATGGGTCCATCCAGTTACATGAAGTATTCTAAATGCTTCTTTTCTAGATAGTTCTCAGATTTTAACTCATATTTTGAATTTTTGAACTCCACAAACTCTACTCTCCTGTCTTTAGCTGCGACAAAGCATTGCCTCTTGTCACAATAGAATTAATGAGAAGTTTTGCTGCCTCTGGCCCTTCAAAATCCTTAGTGATGTGTTCTTATTTATTCCTCATATTTGTTGGTTCTGTACGATTTATGCAAGGCAAATGATAAATAAGCACACATCACTGAGGATTTAGGAGGGAGTACAGCTTGACCTCAAAACTAAAAATTATGAGCAAAAAAAGTTAAGGGTGAATCTGAAGCTGCATGGAAAAGGAAAATAATTATCCGATCAAACTCCTGTCAAATAGTTTAGGAGAGTATTCATGCATGTGATGTTTGCACTATTGTGTTAAAAGCCACTTTTCATGTGACGTCATGGATCATGTGATGTCTTCTTCACACACCACAATGATAGGCCAACATTACCTTACGCTTGCTTATACTTATCTGAATCAGTAATGTTCCTCTAAAATGTTAGACGAGGAGAAACGAGTGACAACTAAATAAACCTTTTGACTTTCTTCAACTATCGAGTAATGTTTGTCAGGCTTATTATTGTAACAAGCTTAAGTTTTAGGTCATTAACTGTTCAAATCCACTGTTTTAATAACATTAGAAAGGTGTGTATTTGAGGTCATCCAGGGGGAAAGGGAACATATCTATGTTCCAAGGGTCCAATGTTCCCCAGTTCAATATTCTGTTAAAATAACTCTAACCCTAACCCATTATGTGCTCTATTGTGCTATATATAGAGCTAGGGACATAGGATCCTGGGAACATAGGAACGACCTGGGGGGAAATAATTCATTTTTTAAAGTTTATCTGTAACTCAGTCTTAGTCTCCATTAAAACTTTGCACGGTGTTTGTTTGGCTGGTTTATAAAACGGACCAGTTCATATGAGGGTTGTTAGCATTAGTTTACTCAGCTAAACCTGTTTCTTTTTGCAGTGGAAAACGTTAGTCACTTTAGGTTTTCACTGCAGCTGTTCATTAGTGTACAAAGTGGAAGATGCTCAGTACTCAGTACCGACTTTTCATAGTCGGTACTGTCACTTGTGTAATGAAAGAATGAAGCTGTGGTTTGTTTGGAACAAGGCTACTGCATTTCACTGAAAACTGTCTTCAAATGAGCTGAGCTCAAAATGTCACACTGGAGAAACAACAACCGCGCTCAACTTGAAAGCCACAACCAAGGCTGGAAGGTAGCCAACTAGCTTGTTATGAAGAGATCACTACATTCTCTTGTTACCCCTCACGTGAGCATCACGGACATTTCCCGTGATGCTTACTGAAGCATGGTGACTATAAGGAACTTTGACTGCCAACATGCTAGCATGGTAGCAAGAACATGTCATGTGACATGTGATGCATACATGAAAAATTCCTGTAAGGGTGGGCTGTTTTTCACACATTGGGTCAGTAGGTTTTGGTTTTGGTAGTTTTTGGTGGTGTCTTTATTTAAAAGGTTCAGATTCAGTCTTACAGAAAATCTACTGCATGCTCTGCAAAAATGATTGTCACATATTGTATGTGAAGTTTGTAGTTAATGAAATAAAACCTGAAGACACCATCGTGTAAAAAAGGCCTCAATATTTTATGAATAAAAAGGTTCTTCCATTACCCTTTCAAAGGAGTGGACAAGCCTCAAAGCTTTTTTGGTAGATGGAAAGTAATGAATGACATTAAGGTCTGTAACATGAATAGCGTCATATGAAGTCTATAAAAGCACAACAGGATTTTATAAAATTCAGCCTTCTATGAACAACAAAAGGGCAAATAAATAACATAAATCTGTACAAAAAGGCTTTCAGAGGAAAAAAAATAGAAAGATTAAAGTCAGGATTAGCTTTAACCATACAGATGTTTTTGCTATCACAAAAATTAATACAGACACAATGTTCACTGTGATGGATAACTTAATTTAGGCAAGTTGTAAATGTGTGCATATTAACTTTTATGCAGCTTGGTAAATGATGGAAACTAAGTGCTGCCTGAAAAGTAGCAAACAATAATTCTCAAAAAAAAAAAAAAAAAAAANAAAAAAAAAAAAAAAAAAAACACACTGTAGCTTGCTTTAGGAGATGATTAGCAGTAGTTAAAGTACACGAGTCTAAACCATGGGCAAGAACATTTAAGTCGATTTAATTTTCTACTCTAAGGGGAAATTCTATTGTATATTTTTGCAGTCGTGGAGATAGAGGTGAAGGGTAACGCAATTACTCATTGATGTCAACACTCTTTCACTTGAGCATCTGTATGGATTGATAATGAGCAGCAGCATCTATCTCTATGTGTAATTAGACAACCTCTTAAATCTCGTTCCATAAGTGTCCTGCCATTCCTTTTTACAGAAAAAAAAGTCACATGTCATTCATCTTCCAGCAGCCTTGGCAATTGCCAGGAGGACAACAAACCATTAATCTGGTTTGATACGTGGACAGCATAATGGCCTGTTCACATTCCTGCAAACGCCTGCCACTGCCTCTGCTCTGGCTGATTTCCGATGTGGGATAACAGGTAATCCTTTGTCTTATTTGTCGTTTCACTCATATATTTCAGAGAAAACAGTGCGAGGTTGTAAAATATAACTTATATGATGATGATGTGAACGTGCTGATTTGCTCAAACCCTTCATGTTTTTACAACCTGGCTCTTATTTTTCTAGTTTTTATAATCATTGGTATCATTTATGATTTTAGTTACTTTTACTCTTCAAACTCTGGGGACATTGTAAGGCAGCATCACAAGCAGTCAGACAATCGATCGTACAGGTTATAAACACAGCCCATTTTTAACTATAAAATCTCAACCAGTTATTCAGAAGCAAACTTTTAAATCATTAGCTAGACTACTGTGCTTTCCACAGTTATAACTATGTTTTTCATTGTAATAAACAATCATAAGAGACATTTCAGGTGCATTTTTCTTTACTTTTGCTTCCAAGTACTTTGATTTAGATAAGTTTATTGCAACCTATCTGTCTGCTTGTGTTGCCCAACTGGACTGCAGTGTTAAAAACGATGCCAGATCCCCAGATCTCAGCAATTAAGGTAGTGATTACAATGTTATCATAATCAATACGCACAAAAATAAAGGTATGAATTCAAAACTTTGTTGTTTAAAGAAACTGGAGACTGCAAGAAAGGGTAAGAATTAAGATTGAGTATTCGATTGTGCTTGTCTACAATTCTGGTCTTTTTTCTGTGAAAATTCTGTGTAATGTTGTCCAAAACATCAAAATAACGCTAAAAACATAATTTTTCATCTTCACGGTTGTATTTCTGCTTTCAGGGATGTCTAAACACTGTGGTCTCTGGAGGCCCCCATAAGGCCTTCTGGCACTTTTTTCCCTCCAAACAAGGCCTCCTTGCTAACACAGGCCACATTCCTTCACAAAGGTCAAAGGTCAGCTCCCCAGCCTTCCCTGAAGCCTGACAGGCACTACCCTGTCCAATTCAGAGACGAGACCTCTATTTCCACACAACCCAGAGCAACAATGATGTGCCTGTGAGCAAGTCTATCGAGTTTCCTGAGTAGTAAATTGCCTCCCAAAACTTTCACATGTATCCTTCATGAGTCAAATAATGCAACATATCAGCCTAAAGTTAATCAAATCTCCTATATTTAATATATAATCTCATACTTCTTTATATCACACAATTTGCTGGTGGCTGGGCGATGTTTCCCTTTGTCTCTTTGAGAAAATACTGATGACCAAATTAAAGAGCAAATTAATTCAAGCACTAATTTCTTCTCCTATACTCATTCTGTCTCTCCATCACTCTTCAAAAATAAATCAATCCCATTTTACTTCTAATAAGAAGTTGTTTTTTTTTTGTTTGTTTGTTTTTTTTTGTTTTTTGAGAACACATTGGTGCTCATTTCAATTTTATAAAGTAGAACTTCTTAAACCTTTCACTCTTACTAACCAGGGGAGAAAGAAAGGGCTGAAAGCAGCCTTTACATTTTTACTCTACGACACAGAGACCAATTAAAAGTATTGGTGTTGTCCAAGGCTGCAGGGGAAAGACAGATTGACGTCTTCAGCAGAAGACAGCCCACTCAGGTGGATATTATTGAAGGAAAATTCCACCCTTGGATACTCCTCTTATATAACATCAATCCGATATGCTTAATGCCTTCCAGGAATCATTCTGTAATGTACATTTTTGCTGTATTTTCTTTCCACAAGCCCTGCTTTGCCAGCTTCTACTTTAATTAATAATTTTCCTACATTTCCCAGAACAACTTCAGCATCCCCCTGAGAATTTGCCCGAACTTGTCACATCCATCCTTCTATGTACATAAACTTGGAAGGCAATCATAACCATAGCAACAGCAATAGTGATTGTAGTAACAACAAAACTAGTTTTTTCTGTTGAGAAAGAGAGTCCTATTCCCTTTTTCAGAACTCAGCTCATGTTTCCATTGCATTCTGGTTGAAAATAATGTTTTGTGTGTGTGTGTATGTCTTTTTTCTTTTTTTTTTTCTTAAATTCTTATGCCAGCAGTGACAATAAAACTTGACATTTACTATGCTGACCAATCAAACTTGATTGTAGATGCCCTGAAATATCACTTCATCTGTCATTGGCCAGTTAGCCAAGATAATAGAGAAATAAACAGGAAAATGGAACCAGAATGCAATGTGCATCGTGCATTCTGGATGGATGTTTGCTCAACAATATAACGGTCACATTATTCACCTTTCATACATTTATTTTCATCTCTCAAAATATAATATTGCTTTTCAAATAAAATGTGTTTTGATTAAAAGTCTTTGTATGGAAACAATTTGAGGAGAGAAAAAAATCTGAGATATGTGCGTGCGCACACACACACATACACACACACACACAATACTGGACTGTGATTTACAGACAGTGCTGTGCCATCCCCAATTCAAATGCAAATCTACTGAATGGAGGCTTTTACTCGTTTATTTAGGACAAAGTGTGAATGAAGTTCAACTCCAGTGCACTCATGCATTAACTGGAGATAATCCAAAGCTGAAAATCAATCGCTTTAAAAAATGCAAACATGATACTTTGATATTTAGATTATTTCCATGTAAGAAACTATATACTAATATCATCCCATTACATCCTTTATTAATTAATTCAGTCTAGCAGAATACATCTAATGAAAAAGCACACCTCTGTTGCTTGGGGTTTTAGACTCTGAAAACAGCAGCAAAACAATGGAGACAAGAGCCACTCCCTCACAGCAAAACGCAGGAGATAAGGTTTGCTAAAAATGAGAGAAAACATGTCTGAAAGGCTATAAATCTTTAATCAAATGACGGTGATGTGCCTTGCCTCCAGCGCTCACAGTGCCATGCTGCAAAGCAGATGCTGAGATCTCAGATCTTGTTTCTCCCAAACAGGATAAAACCCTTCACCAGTACAAATGTGTCATGGGAAAGGGTCTCTGCACGCTCAAGCTGCTGTGTTTTGGGCTCCCTGCATCTCCCACAGGGACCTCATGCTATTTCAGCATTTTAAAAAGGGTTTAGAACAGGAGGTAGTGAAGCACATACTTAATCATTTTGCCTCTAGTTAAATATCTAAAATAGTTCTCTTATAAACATGCAACAGTGAGACTGTTTATTGCATTTAGAGCAGACTGAGCGTGAGCTGATTAAAAAGTGACATGGGAAATTTATGGATGCATGAGATTTTTTTATTGTTTTTTTTTTTTTTTTAATTGTTTTTAGGTCAAATTTTAGGTCAAGACAAATTCATCTACAGTTAATGATATAAGCCTCAGGAAATAATGCTTTACAGAACTACAATTCCAACATTTCACAAACACAAATCTGTAATTGATATACTCATTTGTGTTCACTAATTCCCAGAGTGCTCAGAGTGCTAACCACAAGAGTGTCTCTTATACAGTAGTTTGCATTATAGGCATCTTGACAGTTTATAGATTTTATAAGTGCTACTTCCAAACCATGCATTATAGTTGAAGTAAAAGGAGGAAGTGATTATTTATGAATGAAAGGGGGTTAATGGCAGCAATGAATGGAAATTTCAGTAAAATAATCATGTGGTGCATTCATTTGTAGATTTCTTTAAAATGGCAAATATCACTGAAATCAGTAAATCAGCAGCATAGGCTTTTTTTTTGTAACACTGTGTATGATGATACATTTATCATGGAAAATTATTTCAGCAAACCACAGGCACTAAGTCATTATGCACATTTCATTTGACTGAATGAATAGAAGATTTATCTCAAATTCATCCCTGTTGAGGTAATTACTAGTTACACTGAAAAAATAGGAATATTGGTCTAATATTGTGCTACACATACTTCTTAGGAGACACACACACACACACACACACACACACACACACACACACACACACACACACACTCACACATATCGGAAATTCCCTCTGTGAAGCAAACAAAAAACTTCAAAGAGGTAATATCACACTCAAAATCATAAGCACATTCACCCACAGGAGCAAATACATACATGCTATATATGAAAGATGAAAAGAAAAAATAACAAACAAAGGCGACTTATTCCCATAATTATACAAACATGCATAGGAATGTGTGTTTACCAAAATATACACATATAAGAAGGCGAAGTCATATGCCAAACCCAAATCTGCGAGCCGCACTTTTCGATACAGGAAAAGAACACCGATGATCAAAACCAACAAAGAGAGGTCACAGCATTAGTTTGCATAATTACTTCAAAATGTATCAAACTACACAAAAGTACCGAAAATGGCTCACAATGAGACAGTCGGAGGGAGACAAAGACAAAGAGACAGATGCAAGAGAGGGGAGAGGAAGAAAAAAGAAGTCTTTTATACCTTCAAGTGAGAAATCACTCTTTCACACTATCAGAGAGAAAAATGAGAGAAATGTTAAGTAAATGCTGATGAAGACAGGGAAGACAAATGAAGTGCACATGAAGCAATTTATCATTCTGTTATAGTAAAAGTGGAAACAAATATCTTAATGTGTTAGATACTTGTGTTGTTAGTTTTTGCTGGACAAGCAATCAATATTCTTACTTTTTCAACCCAGGGCTACAAATGGACACAGGATGTTATCTCTTGAATGTATCTTTCATGACATTATTGTTATCAAAAATAGACACAATTCATATGTTTATCCAGCCTATCCATCATAATATAGTATAATAGTAATGTAATTTAAGAAAGTATTAAAGTACTTTTTGGTGATAAACAAATTCAATCAATAAATCGTCAAGAATTACACACTTATAACATTATATCAACCAGTGTAATCTGTGATATTTCACTACTCGTAGAAATTTTCTTTTTTCACTTTTGCACATGGATGTCAAAGTGTGGAGTCAGCACCAGATCAGCATTTTTAGAGCCTGTAGAGATTAAACATCTTGCTCAAGGACACTCCAGCATGGTGTGATCTTACTAACATAAGGTACACTGCCACTCAAACTGTTCTACATGAAGGATCAGGAGAACCCTGCTCCTGATCCAAAATGGATCAGTTCAGTTCCTTTTGTGGCTATTCCACTTTGCATGTAGCACTTTGACAATGCAGCAGTGCAGGGTTTGCCTGGGAAGTGGGAATCTGTCCTCACTTAGGGAATTTTCAGAATCTTTAGTGCCTCTCTGTTTGCTGCTGCTTTACGTCCCAGGAGTTTATACAAGTGAGCATTCTGCATACTTAATCAGTGGTCTATGCAAACATCAAATGAGGTCTTATTTGCAGAAGAAAAAACAATCATACAGTGAATATCCTACCAGCTATACATCAGCTACAATGTGTCAGTGTGTGTGTGTATTTCTGAATAAGCTAATAACCCACATTCACAGCTAACAAAAAAAACTTTCTCCTGTGCCAGCTCTTTCTCTCCCTCTCTCTCTGGATGCCTGGCTCCTTCTATGAATTATGAACCATGATCCCCACAGGCTCCCCACCAGCCACAGATGGATTGGGGGCAAAGCTGCCCATCATAGCCAGTCATGTTGAAGGGCATTTGTACTGTATGAGCAGATGCAGTTGTTTGTATAAGTGTGGTGTGTCTGAATTTCACTTGCCCCCCTGAACAATACATTAGTGCTGGGTTAAAGAAGGGCTAAATGGGCTAAATCATTGCTATTTGATAGCTTATGTTGTAGAGCAACAGGATATGAGGAATGAAACTGGGGATGATATATGACAAAGATTCCCACCTGTATTTGAAAAGTGGATGCTGATTTCCATGGAAGTGCCTCAAGTCACTAAGTCACAAGGATGCCCATGCTAAGGCATATTTATGAGTAGGTAACCTGACAATGTAACTGTCAGACCCCAAAATAGTATCACACTAGACCTGAAGTCTGACACTTTATGTCTGGTTCACACATAAAATTGTGGATTGTTCAGTCTGACTATGGGCATAAAGGCTACTCATCCAGCATTTCGGGAGATAGGGAGTCAACCTAAACCTGCAATAATCAATAGGTTTTTAATATAGAATCAAATGACTGTGTAAAGTCAACAAGTTGCTCATAATTATGAACCCACAGATAAATGCAGTATTACAGAGTTTTTAGCCTCTTTTAGTTCATTGTTTTGGTTTTTGGAGACACACATTTGCTGTATATTTTAGTCTTATCTGCTATAAAAAAAAAAAAAAAAAAAANAAAAAAAAAAAAAAAAAAAATTAAAAAAAAAGAGAATACCAGACTTATGATCACTAGATCGTGTTGCTTTTTGTCTGAATGTGATTGGCAAGTGTTTGTAGACGTAACAACATGAGGTGCTAATTTGTTGGGGGTTTGGGGTTCAGCAGTCAGCTTGTGTTGAAGTTGTTGTGCCACCTACTGGCTAAAAAATGATTAATTGAATTCATTAAAGAAAATTACTGTTATCTGACCACTGGTGTTTGTCTGTTAGCAGGATATCTTCAAAGTTATGGACATATTTGGATGAAATTTGGGGACAGTCAGATAATGTCGAGAGAAAGAGAGAGAGAGAGAGAGAGAGAGAGAGAGAGAGAGAGAGAGAGAGAGAGAGAGAGAGAAAGCTTGCATGAGCATTCTTTCTATCCTTCTCTCTTCATTCATCATCTCCATCTCTCTGTCCCCTTCTGTCTCTCCCCTCATTCAATAACTGAAATCATCATACCTGAATATGTTCAACCAACAGAAAGGAGAGATACCTGCTGCAGGTAAAGAACCGCTTTTATCTGCAGTAGATACTGCTCATCCTCACTATATTTTTAGGCTGTGAGTTTGGGAGAATATTCACTGTAATCACAAGCACGTGTGACTGTGTGTGCATGCAAGTTCTAGAAACGGGGGAATGAAAAATTAAATAGACAGGCAATGATCAAAGACTTTCCTTTTTAAATATGGAGAAGTTTCACAATATCAGATAATCTGCATGCACTTCTTCCTCATACCGATTCGTGTAAAAAAAAATTTTAAAACGTGCCTAACAACAGGTCTCCTGGTACTCATTTTAGTACCAGACTAAAAAATAAATAAATAAATAAAATAAAAATTAAGTGCTCCCCTGCCTGTAAAATCCTCTGCTCAGAGTGCCTTTTTGTTCAGTCTGACCTTATTGCAGTATTGGCTTCTTGTAGGAGCTGACAGAAAGAAACTGTTTGTTTTGACTCTTTAGATTTTAGTGCAGCTTACCTCATGTGAAGACTGACAGCCTTAAACACTGGGCTGGTAAGATCTTGGTTTTACTCGCTTTAAAGTGGTATGAATTTACGGGTTGTGATGTGGACTCTACATCCTGCAGTTTAAAATGCGCTGCAGGGTTCCACTTTTGGTCCATTTCTGTTTTCTTATATGTGCTGACCTTGGCAAACCTGACTCAGGAACATATAACCTCACCTCTAACACAGATGATGCAGCTAAATCACTTGATCCCAGTAACAGAAACACAGTTATCTTTGTGACCTTCAAAATTGAATGCCACACAACGTTTTGCTGTTTGACAAATGTGAAATCCTCGTCCCACTAGTATGACAGCCACAACTCCCAGCCAGCTTGGCTGGGAGTTGTGGCTTGNCCTCGTCCCACTAGTATGACAGCCACAACTCCCAGCCAGCTTGGCTGGGAGTTGTGGCTTGGCTGTCACATAATGGTGCCTCCCAAATCTCAGTGATGTCTTTGACAGCTTCTTATCTTGGATAAGCACGACTGATCAATGCATGTTCAAACAGTTGTGCAGTCATGCTCATCCAGCTTTGGAATATTACAGAAATGAAAACATGTGCGTCTCTTAAAAATGCATGAACTCATTCATGCTTCCATCACATCATGTTTATATTACCGCAGCTTTCTGTACTTTGGTCAAAGGATTAGATGTCAAAAGTCATTTCATCAATGAATTAGCTTTTGTGTCTAGCCTGAGACCCTTTGATGGGATGTTTCTGGTTCTAAAGCTTAAGATGAAGACTAATGTTGATCAAATTCAAAATCAGAGTTGCTGGATTCAAAATTGATTATTTTGTTATACTGCTCAATTCTTTATAAAAGTGCAAATGTTGGCCAAGGTCTACGAAAGACAATTAAGTCTCCTGGCTGATAACATTTATTAATATGCACTGTCCCTGTAAATAATTATCAATATTGTTGTTCTCATTGTTTTTCTGCAGTCATTGAAAAACCCAAAGCTTCATGATTAAACAATACAAATAAATTTAATAAAATTTCACATGCACCATCATTCATTTTAATAAGCTGTTTTTAATGTGAAGGGATCACGTCAAGGATTCAGGATTTTATCAACAACAGTGTCATACTGTTGGCAGAATCAACATTTTGCTTGATTTTTTAGCTTATGTACTGACAAAATATCTTTCTTTATATACATATTTTTTATACAGAGAAAAGAAAGGCAGGCTGTTATTGGTCCCACAGTGACAGAGCATCGAGACAAAAACATGTTCAGGGAAATGTCTGTCTGCTGCATGTGATTGGTGGAGACACTCAGACCACTGATGTCACTCTGCTTATGACATCAAGTCCTTTCAAAAGTGGCTACAGATTATTTTTTGTATAGCTTTTGTCTTTGAAGAATTGATGTAAAGTAAGTATATTGTGAATTTCTTTATATGGACAGAATGTGTAAATTATATATGACGTGATGAGTCAAAAACTGACAATCTTATTTTCTTCATCTGAGATTTTCCCCAAAGCTCTGGGGAAAGCCTGAGCCAAACAACTGAAGGGGCCTCTCAGACGTTCCGGCATTGACACCATGCAATACTTTGATTAGGTGTGGGATACAATGATGATTCCATACGTGACCCAGTATACACATCCTGAGATAAAACACAGTCTGAACCCTTTTCTTCCACACAACAATGCCTCAGCTTTTACAGCGCTACTTAAGCACCAGGGCCTCTCTTAGCTGTACATTATTGATGGCCCTTAAATTGAATGTGTCTTTGTTCCACCATCGATGGACACAAGGCGTGTCTCCCCAGCATAGGGAGGGGTAGTGAGCGGTGGGGGAGGGGAACAGGGTGGGTGACTCACCCTGTCCCATCATGCAGCAGGCGATTCATCCATCACATTAAGAGGTGCCGCATCAATCATTAACAAGCAGCCCCTTGCTGAAAGGATGATGGACAGCTTGACAAATAAGTTAAGATGAAGTGGCACAAGATGTTCACTTTTCAGACATGTTATTCATGAGATAACAATGGAATACCCAAATGGAAGCAACAAAATTATTCTGAATATAAATTTCTATAATTGTAAAGGGAAATGAATTATAATAGGTGATGGGTTATTATTCTGAGAGTTTTAAACTGAAGCTAAACTAAACTCAAGAGTGAATTTGCCAGTGCTTGCAGCGATTCTGAAGTGGTCGGGCACTGATCACACAAAATACTTTTCTCATGGGTGGCCGGATCTTTGAGAAATTCCAGGGGCTTTTCCTACTTACCCACTGGTACGGGATGCATACTTTGATAATCTCAAAGTCCTTAAAGAACTCTAAGCAGGATTTTTAGGTGTAGGTATTAAGGACAACTGGAGCTGTTCATCCAGAATGGGATTATTCCTCCTTTAGGAGAGATTTCCCATTGCAGTTCTTTTATTCTCACTAATGTTTGCATTGAGGGCAAAACCTCAAATCAAAATTTTTGTTCTCACTCAGCAAACCTGACCTGTGCAGAAATCTCACACTTGCAGCAGCTTACAAATTAGATTTTACAATCTAATGAGCATAAAGATGTGAAGTTAGTTGCAATATTTGATGTGAAATAGTTTTATTTTACAATATAGCTCACTCATGACATTTAAATGGCATTTCTAATTTGAAAAAAAAAAAAAGCCTGTGGATAATTTCCAACCAAATAAATTAAAAATATATTTTAGGTGCATCAGAGCATTATAGCAATCTAAGTGTACATCATGTGGATTTTCCGAATATACGGGTAGATGAATTATGATAGCAGTTATTGGTTTTGTGTTATATGACTTCTTTCCATACTTGCCATATTTGACTGTTTCATTTATTTAGCTAATTTTGGCATCACATTACTGTAACTGATTGCAGTCATTTAGTAGCAAGAATATGAACTTGTCAAATTGAGAAATGAACCACACAAAATTTAATTTGGCACAACGTTGTGTAATAGTGACTCAGACTTTCTTGCTGTAATTTGGATGCATCTCTGCAGATAATTTCATTGTTGGCACTTAAACTCACTGAAACCTGATTGACCTTAAGTGTCCTCCCTTAAATATACCAGCCAAAGATTTCTTTTTAGGGTGACTTTGAATCTCCACAGCAAACAGATTTACATTGGATAATAATAAAAATCAGAGGCTGTATGCTGCAAGTGCCCAAGCTCTTTCTGCACACTTTCATGCAATACAGACTTTCTCACCTGTTTTTGGTTTCTTTGTGTTGTATTTTTTAGTGATCAGTGATCTGATGTAACCTTCCCTTAGATGTTGGAAAAAGGAGGAAGGGTGAGAGGACAAATGTCACCATGGGCGCTTCTCATCACAGTTATTTTGTCAGATTTATCCCACAACAACCCCTGAAGGCTCCACAGTGGGTTCTGTGTCCTTCACTTACCCTTGTCCACTCCAACACTCAATACTAATTGGACCAAAACTTCCTTTTTCTGCACTGATGCTGAACCTTCACATGGACATATGCTGCATTCATATCGTATCAGATAAACACCAGCTGCTGCCTGGGAAAAGCTGCTCACAAATGCACTGTACAAACAAGTCTATTTTCATTACAATGGTGAAACTTTCAAGTAGTAAGTAAAACTATGCAAATAAGATAGGTAAAAATATAGTAAAAAGAATTAAACTTATCAGCTTCGTATAACCTATGAAAAATTACAAATCTGAGTTTAAATGAGGGAAACTGGTTTATTTGTTTTTAAATCAATTTCATTGTACAACTTATGTCTTAATATCCAGAAAACTCATTTTTGTTGTCACAATCTTGTCATTTCTGGCAAGTCTGCAGACAAAAAAAACAAACAAACAAAAAAAAAACAAAAAACAATCACACTATTTTCAAGCTTTCATTTGTTGTTTACAGAGTGTGAAGGACTGAATCAAAAAAAAAAAAAAATCACATGACAATCGTGGAAAAAAAATCTTGAACTAAGTGGCCTCTTCTTGATTCTAGTACAGCCATCTGCATTATTCTGTATGTTTACGCATTCTGACACAATTTGTAGAAAATCAGTTAAGACCGTTTGCTTGGATTGGAGACAGGCTGAAACAATATCTCTACACTGCCTGACATTTTCCCTTGTTTTTTAAAATGAGACTTTCAGATCAAAAATCTTGATAAGAATTCTTGATTGATCTTATTTGTAAAATGAGCAAATCCATCCTGTTCTCCTATAGATTAGATAGATAAATCACCCAATCAACTTTTCTAGTTGGCTGTCTCTGAAAAACTGAAAACCTTACTTTGAAAAGAACTGAATAATCTTTCACAGTGGTTCTCAAACTTTTTTAAACCAAGTACCATCTTTGAATAGACCAAAACCTCTGAGCACTGCCTCACCACAAAGCCACCCACTCTAAGAGAAAGCACAGAAAAAAAAAACAAAACATGGCTGTACTGAAATGGAATACATTATTTTACCGATGATAGAATGGAAGTACATCGCTAGACAAGTCCGACTATTTTATTTTCGAAAAAAAAAAAAAAAAAAAAAATCGACTATCGAGAGAAAAACTATTGACTTCAGTATCCATTGAATTATTTGTATTGTAAAACTGAAAATAAACACGAAAGTACATATTTTTAAAAATGGTTATTGCTGTTACATGTCGTTAATAAGCGTAATAAGCTAAGCTGTCGATATTCGTAACTTAGGATAGCAAACATCAGCATATCTACAAAATGATAGTGCATGTACTTACCATGTAGCATGTTCGCTAACAACTTAACTATGTCCACATCTGAAAGTCTGTAGTAATGATCAAAGATACATGTCAATAACTCATATGCACAGTAAAATACAACTAATACATAGCGATAATATTGACAAGCAGAAACTTTTTAAGGCAAAACATAAGTGAAGAGCAGATGAAGAGTGACCTCATGTAGAAAACGTGCTGAATTTCCTGGTTTACCTAGACCTCTGAATCACGTGATCAAGCCAACCAATGAAAAAAGAATGGGAACAGGTATGCAATTTTCACAAGCTCCACTAAATGGCGCCAAAAAAGATAAATTACAAAAAAAAAAAGTAGCATGACCGAGTATAATACTGTACTTAATCTTAAAAAAAAAATAAAAAATAAAAAAATAAAAAAATGTTTCTTAATGAATCTATTGCCTGCAGCACCACCAGGGGGCATCTCAAGTACCACAGTGCTACGCACAGTTTGAGAACCACTTATATACCGTATATGGTGCTTACAAAACGATTTTTGTTGGACAAGAGAAAAAGACTGAATCACCTTAAATCATTTTTTGAGATGTTCTTGAAGTTTTGTGTTGTAGAATACGTGTGAATCCTCAAATGTGGCCTTTTGGAGAGTTAAAATGTTTAACTGCTTTCAGATTGGATCAAAGACATGCTTCCACTTCCACTGATATGACATGAACATGGTGTTACACCTTGCCCACGGTGTCTCAGTGTCACTTCTGTCTCATTACAATAGGTTAATAGGACAGTTGAACCTTTCAGCTCGAGTTGGTCTGTTTAGCATTTCACAAGTTTTATTCTGGCGAAAAATGAAATCTTTCACATTTACCTGCTTAGAAACCCATGTCAACTTTATTAGACATATTAGCACATCACAATAGACCATCAGCAAGACTCTGACATTGTTTATTCAAAGTCATCATCATCATCATCATCATCATCATCTAAAAGTCTACACGTTCATATGTCATCAATATTTCATTGATTGGGCTGTCTACTAAATCAAACTTATAGCCTACAGACAGACTTCATGCATGTTGATTAGAGTGAAATGATAATTATTCTTTCAAACTCAGGACAAAACTGACCAAAATATTACAAAAATGCAAGATAACCGCATATAACAGTCTAAAATAAAACTTTGCAGTCATGGCTTTAATAACAGTAAAACTACCACTGCTTACCGAGATGTATCTCATCACGGTATGACTTTATTGTGCTGTGTTAATGATCACCTATGATGGCTTGCAGCTGTCCCATGCGGTGAGATTATGCAGTAGAAGGAGAAACATAAGGAGCTGCAATACAAATTTCTCACTCCTCTTCACTCCTCCCAGCGGCTATTAACATTTTAGAGGGCAAATCAGCTGGAGCCAAAGGTTAATGTCCACACCATTAGAAAGCAACAGAGCACACGTTTATCCCTGTTGATTTAATTAAATTACAGTGAACTCATAAAAAGGGATTTATATCTCCACACAGTTACTGTAGCCCTAATGGAACAGAAAACCTTCTTCCAGCTCAGCTGATTTATCTCCTAATGTCTCAAAGTGGGTCGTCTTGTCATGGAGTTTATCATGGCCTACTTAGCAATGCAGGAACTCATAATTAGATCATTTGTCAACCCAGCTGATTGCTTTACTTGTTCTTTTTATGGTGTACAGGAGATGTCTCTCTCTCTTTTTTTTTTTTTTCCTTGTATCGGGTCAGTCAAAAATCATTCATCTTACCTTTACCTGACTGCTTAAAGTAGAAATATTGACAGCTTGTCGTGCTTCCGGTTCTTCATGATTTAGCTTTGAAGAGGTATAAACTTGCTCTATATTTGGTGGAAGTACAAACTTGAATAAGCAATAAAATAAATCTAAATATCACAAAGTTTCTGAAACTGATAAGTGAAAATGTTCTCAGGCAATGTTTTTTTTTTTTTGATTTTGATTTTTTTTTTAAATTTAATTTCTGGATGTTAAACTATCCACAAAATGTACTAATGAAGTTGAAAATCACAATAGCAGTGAAATATTGTCTCAATAAAATGAGATACAATAAAAATGATGATTAGACACCCCCTAGTGGAGACTTATTTAAAAAAAAAACTCACTCCACAAACCTCTGCACAAACTCAAAGAAAAGCCTGAAACTCCTTAAGTCTGAATTTTAAATGCTGATATACATATTGAGCAGCTGTACTTTGTTATTTTACCGTCTTGTACTTCCAGCTACAAATCAGCATAGAATGTGTGCCAGTTCTACCCAGTTTGATGGTTTTTATTTCCTTTAAATCCCCTGAAATGAACTTGTGCTTACTAAAGCCATCTTGTATGTAAGGACTTGTTTTTATGTGGACTGTGAAGTGCATCATTGTTCGTGACATGCTCATATGCTGCAAGCTGCAGGTGATTTTCTGTTTTTAGCACAGACATAACCTCTTGATTCAAATCCTGCAAGCTTTAATGGGAATATTGCATGCAAACATGACAAAAATGACACTAATACACACAGCAGCAGCTATTTACTTCTCGGAAATACACAAACTTTCTCAGAACAGTTGCCACAAAATAGTATAAATTATTCCAAGTATTAAGTAAATTCCCCTCATTTATAGGCATGAACATGTCAAACAGATTCTGAATATAAATGACTGGATTTTTATGTGTATTTTATATGATACTTTTAAATTCTTTAGTCATCCATGTGGTCTCATGACCAACAGAATGGGGGAGATGGCATGCTCATTTCGCATCAAGCATTTAATTACACATGCTTTTCTACATATAACATGCAATATACTGTATACTGTTATGGCAGACTAACTGAATCATATCTTACCTGCAATGCAATAATCAATGCTGTTTGTAAATCCATTAAAAACATTAGATGAAGAATGGATACATGGTGTGCAGGTCACCATCTGTGTCACCTACATTCATGGTTCATACACAGATATAGATATTTTACCTGCTGTATGTTACAAAAACACATTCTGAACACTTAAATCAAAAGTATTTGCACATTGATTGCATATACCAAACTTCTTTCTTTCTTTCTTTCTTTCTTTCTTTCTTTCTTTCTTTCTTTCTTTCTTTCTTTCTTTCTTCACATTCCCTGTCTAGTAATAGTCTCTCAGGAGATGGAAAGAAACATTAATGATCCAAAAAATGAATCAAAGAAGGTAATCGATAGTTTGATTCAGTAGAAGAGAGTCTTACATGTACCTCCACCAGTGTGAGAATGTCAGCCTGTCAAACTCATCGTGTCACATTGACTTGTTGGCTGTTTCATTTTTCGATAAAAAGACACAGCCACCAAAATGGTTACCACTCCCATCACAATGAGGACGGCCACGGTAATCCCCAGGCCTACAGATGCCCCCTTGCCATTAGACTGGCCACCAGACAGTGCTGTGCACAAATGAGAGACACCAAAATGTGATGCATTATTCCCGACAGCAGAAGATGTTATGACTTGAAGAGAATATGAAATGTTATTCATTTACATGGAATATAAAAAAAACTAAAAAAAAAAGAAAGAAAAAAAAAATACTTACACTCATCTTTGGAGAGAATGGCTGGAAAAAAAAAAAGCAAAGCAATTCAGTATTCATGCTAACATTTGAAGTATATTTTAATCATGTATAAGAGGAGGTATCTAATTGATTATATATGACAGTAGTGGACATACAGTTCTCCGTCTTGGCCCCAGTAGCCACTGTGAGCACAGACGGCTCAGTGATGCTCTCCTGGACAACAGTAGTTTTCACACCCCTCCTCTTCCTGTTGCATTGCTGTGGAAAAATCAAGCGTAAAAGTGATGAGCTGATAGGTTGAATGGGAGATTTCTGCTTTAAATGCATCTGGTGCAATTCTTTCTATACCTTGAAGGTGCTGCAGGTGCTGCGCTCACACAGTTGGGTGATGCAGTGCAGATAGTAGGTGGAGATGGTCTCATTCTGCTGTTCGATGAAGCGGAAAGCCGGGAAGTAGAAGCGGGCCTTCTGGCTATTCCCATTCTCCAACACTGTGGTCATTTGGTCTATGGAGCACCTTTCAATAAAAGGCGAATCTCACAAGCGCCCATTTGCACATCACACGGCTAGATACCAGCAGTGTATTAATGATAGAAGAAAGGGAGATAAAATTGAGAGCATGGCTCCCTCAGGTTTTAGCTGATGGGGTAGCTATGCCATGCTTATTAAATGAAGAGAAGAATTTGAAATGAAGAGAGATTTTGTTAAAGGTTTAAGCTTAAAGCTGGATCCTTCTTGCCAGCAAGGCAGAACTCATTATAAAGCCCTGAAGCAGTGGAAGAAATTCTCAAATAGATTATTTTTCATAATATACACTTTTTTTTAAACTTTGAAGTGTGTTCTTGGTTTTGCTTTGACTTACGAGACAAATAGATTAAAGAAGGTGAAATTGGAGGGCTGTGGAGAGACTGAGGTGTAGCATCGGTCCAGGAGAACAAAGTACCTGCGAAGAGAGAATGAGGTCCCCAGCACCGACTCAGAGACTCCAGGTCACAGCGGAATCCCCAAATTTACAATCTATCAAGATGTGGCTGGAGACTAAGAGAAACTCAGAGAGATGGATGGGAAATGAAACTGACACTTTTTTATCTGGCCATTCACTCATCTTTCCATCCACCAACCATACATGCAATTCCAACATTTCATTCTTAATCAGCCAATTAAAGATACAGATGTGATGTAATGACAACTGTGCTTACTGGAATGTCAGATTGGATGCAGCCACCTGCACGTAGATGTTAGTTCTCAGTTCAATGCCCAGAGGTGGAATCACAAGGGGTGTGGTGTAATTCACATCCTGGCAAAGGATAAAGAATTAACAGTTAAGGTCAAAAAGTTATAAAACCCTTATATAAGATCTATTTTCTTGACTTTGAGCTGTTAGATAGGGTACACATGCAGGCTTTCTGTGATGTTCATTAGAAAGGTGTAAGGTGGCAGCAGCAGGTGTGTGAGGTCTCACCTCGAACAAGACCATGCTTAAATAACTGATGAAGCTCCCATTGTTGTCCTTCAAAGCAATGGAGGAGGCTGACCTAAGAGGAAGAAGAGCAGAAGAAATCCGATCAAAAACAGCAGCAGTGTGAAAGCACAAAATTCTGCACTTATCTTAGAATCAAAGAATCACAAAATCCCAACACGTATTGTGATAGAAGGTGAGCACTTACACATCCACCTGAGTGTTGTTGATGATATACTCTAGTGGGTACGCGCAAGAATAGAAATACTTGAGCTCTGCATTGTATGTGATCGTTCCAGTGGTTGGGTCAAAAGATCTGATCATGCCGCTGATGTTGACAGTTTGGACATTAGAAAAGTCTGAGAACATTCCCGTTCCTGGAGTGCTTGTAGTCTGAAGAATTATTTAAAGAAAACATGATTATTAAAAACAATGCTGAAATATAAATGCTGACCACAGTCTCTCACAGCAGGCAGGAGTGATGAAATCACTGCATAAAAGTGATGTAACACTCTTTTCTCAGAAAGGAGTTAGTGTGACTGCTTACTGTATGTTGATGTTACAATAAGGTAATAGCATATTCATTCACTTCATCCATGTCAGACTGGAAACCTCCCTATTTCCACTCTCTTTTTCAGCAGGACAGGACCAAAATACAGATTCTATTTTACTTTTCTACATCTGCCCCAAATCTCTCCTCATCCAAAGTTTAACACCTGCTGCACTGCTGTAAACATCAGAATCAGGATGCTATGCAATACTTACCCTGAAGTGACTCCCACAGGCATTTCCTTCTCTGATGGGGAAGTGGAATCTCACCACTGGAGGAGTCACCCAAGTGTCCAGCATGCCCTGACAATTCCCATTATCCCGGATGTGATTCAGCACCAGCAAACTGTCATTATATCCAGTGTAGATAATCGGGCAGATTTGAATAGCCAGGTCAATGGCAGACGTCCCACATACCACTGAGATATCAGTGTATTCTGATGAAGACAATATGGAAATATCACTAAACAACATTAACAGGATTTTCAATCCATTCCAAACCACCTCAGAATTTCTTAATTCATGTAATACAAAATGTTGATCCATCTGAAATCTGACCCACCAAAACTCTACCCACAAAAGAGTTTTAAGTTTATTTTTTTTAAAAGATTCTAAAATATTATTCATCATGCTATTTTAATATCTGTTTGTATCTCTCTATCTATCTGTGTATCTATTTCCAGCAAAATAAAATCTTAATGCATAACTGAAATCACTGTGACCCCTTTAATCCAGAAAAAAAAAAGAAAAAGAAAAAAAGAAACTGAAGGTCATGGTACCTGGTCTTCTGGCAAATTTTCCACAATGAATGAGGTCTAGGGCCTCGGCCTCGCGGACCACAGTACAGAAGGAGGTCAGGATGAAGAAGCTGAATAAAGCCATCTCACCGCTCTGCCCTCTGTGAAAAACTGAGGTAAAGACAGCGGTAAATGACAGCAAATCCTCAAAAGCCAGAGGAAAACATGTGTAGGTCTGCTAAGGTGAGTTTAACAGTAAATAAATAAATAAATAAATAAATAAATAAAAATCCAAATTTAGATGCATAATCCAGTGTTGTCATTAAAGAAATATGCTGTTTAGTGGGTACTAGTTGCTAGTCTTGGTCTTACCTTGTCTGCCTCTTTTCTTGATCAGGCTTGGAGAGCAGTGGGCTGGTTTATATACGACCAACAGGACTGTTGGTCGTGTATGTATGATCACAACACCTTCTTAGAATTGAATGGAAACAGGGTCAATACCGTTTTGGTGGGTCTGCCTCAGTTTGCATGAACAATTCTGTTTTTGTGGCTGAGGTGCTGTGGTCCTTCCTGGAGGCAAAAGATGAAACCCAACACAGTTGCCTTTAAGTTACATGCTTAAACAACATCCACAAGGCTTTGTGATGTTGTGTGTGAAAGGCAGCCATTTTCCTAGAAACGTGAAATTTAATAAAGTAAGGAATGTATGGTTTCTGGTCTATTGGGACCACAGGTACACTGGGAAAAGGAGGATCTGTTGTTTTCTTAGAGGTTTCATGTAACCTGAGTGACACTTAAGTCGACAAATAAGCACACATCATGATAGTGACTCTTGACTCAGACTTTAATTGAGGGAGATGTAAAAAGCAACAAATAAAGCAACAGACACTCTGATTGGTATTTACTGTGTTCACATTATGACTTTATTAATTAAGATCTTATAAGACTTATAAGGCTTGATTCCCAGTAATATTTAAAATTTGTTTGAAATGTCACAGAAATTCCCATAATTCCAGAGCATCATTTAAAAAAGAATTAATTTAGAAAGGAATAGGAAGCACGAGTGGAGGATGCTAGTAACCTGATCTTGTCAGGTAAGCCATCTGGGAAGGCAAAGCGTTCTGATAAGGTCAAAATTGAGGAAGGCAGTCATCTTCCCTCTTTTACTACATGCACGAAACCACACTGCTGAAAGCAGGACATGCTACATTATCACAGTCATGACATGTGCATTTACTTCCTCCTCCTCCTGCTCCTCCTCCTCCTCTTCCTCCCCCACTCCCACACAAAGACACACTCAGAATGGATCATATTTTCAGGAATTCAGTGAAAGAACTTTGTGTTTATGTTGGCCTTGACAAATGAACTTGACTTAATCATTCAAGGAAAATCCCTTACTTCCATTCCAGCTATCACAGAAATTAAAAGGGTGATGAGAGCATTTTTTTTTTCTCTCATTTCACTTATCAGCAGTCATTGTAGATGCAGAATACACTATACAATGGCTGTTGAAATAAGAGATTACAATGATAAAGATCAGTTAATACAGTGGAGGAGCATGGGTCACGAAAACAGTCATGGAGTCAGACACACGAGACGCAGCTGCCACCAACAGACATTTATATAGATCATAAAGAAAATCAATATGGCAGGAACAACGTTACATCTGAGTTTGTACTTTTCCTGGAGATTAGCAACAACAAAGTGACATTTGAGAATTTTTCATAATGTGCCGAGTAAAGAAGAATATGTCAAACTCATTAGCTATTGTAAGATACAGTAAGTAAATATATTGAAGCAATGTAAGAAAATACTTTTACCTTTCATCACAATAAAAATGTATTTTGAAAAGAAAAGGGCTAATTTGTGAGCAAACAATGCTTACAGTGTTGGCAGGTAAATGTACACAAACTTAAAAGTGTTGTAAATCAATGAAAAGGATGCATTTGTATATACAAGTAGAAATATATTTTAAAAAATATTAACATAAACACTGACAGAATTGTAATTTGTTGATCTGAAATTTCAGACATTTCTGTATATACCAGTATTTACATCCAGTATTTATATTCTGTATATACCAGTATTTACATCCAGTTTGGATGTTGATAGCTAAAATATTTCTTTTCATAGCTACTCAGAATGTTCTGAGACAGAATTCAAACACACAAGTACATGCACATTAAGTGATTTAAACAACCTCCATTTCACATTGTACTGTATTAACACTCATTCAGAATTAAGATTCTGGCCAAAAATGTCACTTCTCTCACTTTGAATATTCATATTTTGATTTAATTGTATTTTTAAATTGTGTGTCTTTTTTTCTCACCCACTTTAGATAACATTTGAATTTAAAACTATAAATTTCATTAAATGTTACATTTATTTATTTAATAAACATTTTACAAACAGTGTAATTGTCCAAAGAATAGATAGTATGAATGCTGAGGTCTTAAAAACAATAAATAAACAACATCTAAAACAACAAAATACACATGTTTAATAAAGTATAAATGCAAAGAAAAGTACAGGGTAAACAGTCCACATCAGTACACTTACATTTGTGTATAGAGCATATTCATAATGCATTACTGTATGTATGTATTGTCATTACAGAGATAATTACACATGCTGCTCTCTATTCACTTGAAGTTGGAGCTCCAGACACCTGAGGATGTGGCTGTGAGGAGGCGGGACTTCTGCAGAAGGTGGAGCGAGAGCAGGAAGAAGCCCATGCTGACTCCGCCCAGGATGACCACGCCTGAGAGCAGAGCAGTGGTCACTGGGCTCATGGGCAGGGAGGGGTCAGCAGACGCTGGTGGATGGAAACGGGAACAATAGCAGAAACTTAAAACGTGGTTTCTTGAAGGCAGTTTCATATGACCTGACATATTTTTTTCTTTCAGGAAGGAAAATGTCATGTTTGTTGTTGTCCTCAACAATCGACCTCCATGTGGTTCTCATGTATTTCTTCCATATGCTCAGCTAAAGCAGTGTGATATTTTAAAGCTTCTTATGCTCTGTAACATTACATACTTACCAAGTTGAGAGTTGTTGACTTGGGTTTCATCTGGAAATTGTAAAAAAAAAAAAAAAAAAAAAAAAAAGGTGTTTATTAATTATTTTTGGAATGATTCTTGATTGATTGTTTATTTTCGTAGGATAAAAGGGAAAAAAAACATAAAAATCATAGCAAAATTATGAAATTGACAACTTAAACAGAAGTAACCAGAGGACACTCAAATTTCAAGGCCCAACAGAGCCCTGATTTTTTGCTAATTTAGTCAGACTTCTACTGTCATTACCTTGAAATCCAATGAGAAATATTTATCATACAAAGTCATTGTAAAAGTCATTAAAATTACGTCAAAACTATTTTATCCTCCTGAGTTTAGTATCATGTATATGATGGTGGAGTTGCATGTTTCTAGCCCTATTTGTTAATGCAAGGTGACACTTTAAACATAATGCTACCAAAGCATTTATTTAATCCATCAGATCAACAACACTCACACACATTTTTCACTGATCCTTCCCAATCTGGATCTATTGACTAAACTGCATCTTTTGATAGTCCATCATAGGATACACATCTCTGGAATTTTTCTTTAAGATTGGTGTCTTAGAAATAGTCCAAAGTATTGACAATTGCACTTTCATGCAATGTTTAAGAAAGCAGGAAAGTAAAGAACAAATTCCTGGATTTGTATTTCGATCCAGATCTGCTTCAAAATCAAATCAACTCTTCCCAAAATTTCATCAAAATCCTTACATTTTTAAAAATATCCTGCTGACAGTCAGACAAACACCAGTGAAAACATAATCTGATGCATATCAGGTTGTAACAGACGAGGCTCATATTGATCCTACTCAGATCTAAAAAATCAAAACTCAGAAAAAATAAAACAATAACCATTATGTAATCATATGTAAACCAAAAGCATGATAGCAATTAGATGGTTTGAGTTTTCTTTTTAAATAAAAAAATACAACAATAAAAGAAAGAAAAGTTTGTTAAAGCCACATAAAATGATTTTAGTAGGAATTTAAAGTGGGAAATGAATTTCAGATTCTAAGACTTCTGTGAAAATTTCTAAAATGGTTTTTGAATCCAGACCACTGATGAAATGGCTAGCTGGAAGGTTGATTGGGCTGTATATGTGCTTGTGTGTGTGTGTGTGCGTGCGTGCGTGCGTGCGTGTGTGTGTGTGCGTGCGTGTGTGCGCACACGTGTGTGTGCATGCACGTGCGTATGTATGTGGGTGTTCTTTAGAGTCAGTCTATCGTTCATACCACTCCTGGTGATGATGGGTCCAGCCGTGATGATAGCATTCCCAGAAGCTGCAGGTTGGGAATCAAAGCGCTCCTCTCCATCCCGCCTGCGCCGTCGCCCACAGATCTGCCAATCACACCTTCATTTTTAAAACATGATTATTCCTCACAGGACCACATGTTGAGATTTCTAAGATTTCCACTTACTGGCATGAGCATGATGCAGTCGTCTGCCCTGCAAAGCTTGATGACACAGTGCAGAAACACAGTGGACATCTTTTGGTGTCTGTGCTTAACAAAGCGGAAAACCTCGAAGGCAAAACGACCCATCTGACTCTTCCCGTTCTCAAAAACCGTCGTCTGTGAGTCTTTGTAGCAGCTGTGTCAAAAGAGCACAACTCAGAAGTTTGGAATCACCCAGAAATGTTCATGTATTTGATAACACACACACTACACATACATAACACGCACACTACACATACCTGTCATTACCCACTGTTTGCACTATTACTGTTTGCTGTTTACATAAAATTTGAACTATTGTCATGACTGCTGCTACTTACCTCATTGAACATATTTCCCTGTATGTATATAAGAGTGTTATATTTCTTTCATATACTTTTTTTTTCATCCTTCCTGATTCCATCACATCTGTGCAATAACAATATACCACTTGTCACTTTACCCCTACATACATCCCTTTACAAATGTATATAGTATTATATATTTTTCTTCGTGTATTTTTCTTTTTGCCATTTGCACAGTACAGTGTTATATTTTGTTTTAATACTTATCTCGTATTATCATTTTTCTATTATCGTTTTTCTTATTCTCAACCTTTTTTNTGTTCCTTTTTACTGCTGAGCTGACCCGTTTCTTTCGTGAAACACATTTCATTGTACTGTTGACCCTGTGTTAACATACATATGACAAATAAATCTAAATCTAAATCTATCTAATCTAATCTATCTATAAACTGACGCTTTTATTAACCAAGGTGGCATTAATTTAATGTAAATATATAGCCAAGACATTAATAATGCTGCAAATGACTATTACTGCCGGAAATGACTGATTTATAATTAATTATTCATATAAAACTGTAGAGTTCCATTTTCAGCAGCTGTTACTGTCCTAATGATAAACTCTTTTAGCTTTTCTAAATGGAGAATTAATCCACCATCCACTGTCTGTTTTCTGTTGGCCATTTTAATATTTTCTTTTTATTTTGCCAGTTTCAGA
Source organism: Lucifuga dentata (assembly GCA_014773175.1). Classification (NCBI taxonomy): domain Eukaryota; kingdom Metazoa; phylum Chordata; class Actinopteri; order Ophidiiformes; family Bythitidae; genus Lucifuga; species Lucifuga dentata. Next base: position 122,494 of record VXCM01001349.1, read on the forward strand.
TAGCCAGCATTGGCCAGCATCCTACAGTGGTCTTTTCACTGTTGCAGATGACACATACAGTATTTGTTGTGTAGTATTTAAGAAAGCAGCAAACTGAGGACCAGTAAGACGTCTGTTTCTCAAACTACGGACTCTGATATATTTATCTTCTTGAGTAGTTGTGCAACTGGGTCTTCTGCTTCTTTTCCTGTGCTGTTTAGATCCAGTTTTCCCTTTTCTCTCAAGACAGAAGTATGAAGTTTCTTCAGTTTCTTGGTCATCTGATACATGGATTAACCTTCATTTTGCAAAGCAACAATAGACTGTTTTTTTTCTTGAGAAAGCTATTTTGTTTTAGAAACCAGAATTAAATATTATGAATGCCAGGTATGTGTTAACATACCTGAAAGCCATTATTCTGTTCAAATAAGAGTGTCAGGTATGTTAACACAATTACAAAGGTGTTTCTAATAACCAATTAGCATTTAAACATACTTAATTAAGGATGAGCTAAAAGAGTTTATCATGAGGACACTAGAGTGACGGCTGCTGAAAAGGGGGGTTTGCAATTTTCTATGAATAATTAATTCTAAATCAGTCATTTCCAGCAGCAACAGCCATTTGCAACATTATTAATGTCTTGGCTGTATAATTAAATCAATTTAATCCCACTTTTGTGAATAAAAGTCTGGGTGATTCCAAACTTTTCTGTATATTCACACAATGAAAACACTGATTTGAAAACATTGATTTGTGTTATGAAAAAAGCACTCATCAGGATTTGGGAGCGCCTGGGTGAGTAGTTTGGGTGAATAGCTAATGACCCTCTTTTGTGCTTTATCAAGCCATCATCTTTGGGGGGAAAAAATGAGATTACCCAAAGAAAAGGTCGTAGCGTAGTTCATCGTTGGGATTCCCTGAAGGGGTTGTGTAACAGTAGTCCATCAAGATGTTCCACCTGCACAGAGACAAAACTGTGAGGCGATGGAGGATAGAGATCTAACTACACATGGGAAAGCTCAGATATGTCATTCTCCGCTGCTGAGTGGCGCCGTCATGAAGCATAATAACATAATGGCATAATGAATGTTGTAAATGTGGAAAAATGATGGTGGGAAAGATGCAGGAGCAATTAAAGGATGCTATGAGTGGCAGGTTGTAAGGCTCTGCTTTAATATGGCAGTGAAGAGGTATTAGCAGGAAAATGTACTCAAGAATTCAAAAGAAGGAAGGAAATAAAGGAATATATGAGGGAAGGAAGATCAGAAGGAAATACAGAAGAAAAAGAGGATTAAAAAAAGGAAAGAAGGAAGACAAAAGGAAAATCAGAAGAGGTCAAGGACAGAAGAAGCAGCAGAAGGAAGGAAGGAAGGAAGGAAGGAAGGAAGGAAGGAAGGAAGGAAGGAAGGAAGGAAGGAAGGAAGGAAGGAATTCTGTCATTTCATGTCCAAATGTAAAATCTGAATCTGCAGTAATCAGTAATGAAAATTGAGTACAAGTGTGAGTTCACCTTAAATAGAGGGTAAAAATCTCAGATTTGTTGTAAAAAATGTACTTAGTCACCTTCACTTCTGTCAGTAGCAACAACAGCTGAATGTTATCTGGTACCTTTTGTCCAAGTTTGTGGCTTTCACAGCAGCAAACACTCGGGTTTTCAGAGCAAGTCCAGCTGCTGGAACAGAGAGAGGCTGACTGTACGTTGAGTCCTGCAAAGAGACAAGTCAAAGAGAAGAAAAATGAAAAGCTCAATCAACTGTGATAAAATAAGTCAATAAAAAGACAAGAAAACACAGGCAGGATGTAAAGACCATGATCTCTGAGCTTTGGAAACTTCAGAATTCAAAGCTCTCAGAGTTATGAATTGATATTTAGAAATAACTTTACTCACATTGTACAAGATCATACTCAACGTGCTCACAAATGTACCATTGCTGTCCTTTACTGATATGGCAGCAGACGAACTGTGAAAACATACATAGATCACCTTTATTTCATTGCTAGCTGTATTTTTAGGTGTTTACATTTTTGTAGTTTTACTTTTTATGAAATTTGGCTTTTTTTTTACCACCTAAAAATTCTGAATGTAAAAAATATTCATTGGACAATTTTACTTGTTTTTTTTTTGTTTGTTTGTTTGTTTTTTGCTTGTGAAAATTTTCCCACTTCTAACAACCTTGCAAACAAAGAGGCATCGGAAATGACAGAAATCTGTTTGCCTATAGTTTGTTCTTTATATAGTGAGTGTGAAGGACTCGATCAAAATGGATAACATGACAATAAATCATGGAAGAATTTTCTAGAATCCCCGTTTCACTTTCTAGAATCAATCAACCAATTCCTAGAATCTTTTCAAAATTGTGGTAAAATTCATTTAAGATATTTTAAAACTTGTGTCATTTTATTTGTGGAATTTTCTAGGATCAAAAAGATTGTCTAAAATCAGTAACTGATTCAACAATCAATTTTTTTAATGTCTTCACGCAGAAATATTTCAAAAAATTAAAAAAAAAATCTTAGAAACAAGTACAAAATTAGAGGCTTAGCAGAAACAAGATATTCACAAGCCAAATTTGTTATCCTGTCAAAAAACAGTATTTTTTTAATTTTTTTTTTTTTTTTTTTTTGCAGTGTAAAACCACATTTAATAAATTATTAAAATTGAAAATTTTCTTCAGATACCAAAGGGCTGATAAACACCATTTTAAAAAGCATCTAGAAATATGTCTGTATATCTGTGAATTAGTATGAAGAAAATGTGCAGATCCTAAAATAATCACATTTGAGGACATAAAATACAAACCCAGCAGGCTGCTACACTCAGACCCTTAATTAACATCACAGATGAAGAACAAGTGAACAAATCCCTCAATCAAGAGACTAAATCTCAATCTAACTGAAATGAACAAATTCAGCGTGTAATTTGAAAAGGTCAGACCCTCTTCAGGACTCTGAGGGTTTCTTGGCTGATACTTACAATGCCAGCTGTGAATTATTGACCAGATACTCCAGCGGGTAGCTACAGCTGAATTTGTATAACAAACCGGGCAGGTAGCTGATAATAGTTGGGGGATCAGGGGTGTCGATATAACCAGATACATTCCCAATTTGAACCAGAGACATATTCCCATAGGCATTGGCCCCGTAGGCTGTGGTGACCTGGAGAGCAAAATCATGATAAAATGATAAATTTACTTATTGGTGGTTAAATTATCAATTAAATGGTGCCTTTATTTTTCCTTATTCCTCTTTTTTTTCCTGTAAAACTTTTTTTCATGTATCCTTTACCACCAGATTGTTGCCGCAGGCCTCCAGCATGCTCAGACTGATGCTGAACAGAACCGCTGTGGGGAAAGTGTTGTTGTTAATGAAGCCACGGCACTGGGCATCGCTGTGGTGACCATTCAGTGCCAAGTCTGCATCATTGTATCCGGAGAACAGCACGGGACAGAAGTTGATCTTTAAGGTGATGGTTTGAACCCCACAGTACACACTGATGTCCCGCTCACCTGGAGAAAAGGAAGAGGCAGAATGAGGAAGAGGAAAGAAGTTTAGCTGCAGCCTGAGGGGTTTTCAGAACACTGCTGGGTTACCATTCTGCCAAACTAATTAATTATTACCTTTATCTGGTATCTTATGTGTGAAATAGTCCCTGGTTAGATTTTTGGAATGAAAACTAACAGGCTGTATGGGATTAAAATCCACTAGCTGTTAGACAAAGCCACCAAATATATCAAGTTGAATATTTGGGAAATGTGAATTAAAATTATTTAGAATCTGGAATAGTTCGATTTGATGGCATAAGAGACAGTTGATAAATAATGCTCACCAACATGAGGCTGAATATGAATTAGGTTTATTTTTTAAGTTAGTCCTTTTTTACTTATTTAAACTCCCATATAGAAGCACCATTGCTTTTGCATAACTGCAGTCAGAATGAAAGAAGAGATAATGGCCTGAAGAGAAAAGATGTCACATTAACATAAATTTTAACACATTGCATCACGTTAGAGATATTTATATTCTCACCAGGAAACCTGCTGTGGTAGTTGGCATCGCAGTTGTATCCATTAAACTGTGCGAAGACTGAAGTGCTCTGACTCATCAGCAGGAAGATAAAGTACATTTGTGTCATTTCAGCACATGAGAGACTTGTAGCCACTGTCATCTTCACAAGGTCAACGTCGCATTAAGCACATTCCTCAGCTATGGCTCTCCTGTTAAAAAAAAAAAAAAAAAAAAATGTGCTTATCTCCAAATTAGATGTTCAAAAACAATGCTGTCCTGCCTCACCTATTTCCTGGACGATTGCAAGCTCTGACCTCTATCAAGGCACTACAACCTTCTTTCCCCGAGTCCCCTAATCCTCCTTATCCTGCTTCCTCTGCTGCCTTTTACCTAAGTCCCTCATGTTGCTCCAAAACCTCTATCACCCACCCCTTTAAGGTCGCCCCACTTTCCATCCTTCTCCCCCCTCTTCCATTTTGCACACTTTTTCACCCATTTCCTATTTTATCCCTCAATTAGTTGGAGCCATCTTACCCTGGTTTATGGCGAGAGAAAAGTTCAGCTCTGTTCCGTGTCGTTTAGGTGGCATCACGTACGCAAACCCTGGGTACCCAGTTACAACGTCAGCATTACGTATGTGCGTGTGTGTGTGTGTGTGTGTGTGTGTGTGTGTGTGTGTGTGCACATGAAAAAGATAGAGGAACTCATTATCCATACACCAATGAACATGGGAAATTCCATCAGATATGATTGGCCTGGACAAATCTTTTGACAGCGCCCAGAAACCTGAGCGTTCACTGAGGGTTCCCACTCGTCTCTCCTCAGTCTGTCTGTCAACCCAAACAAACGTGAGGCCTCAACAGGGGGGCCCAGTCCAGGAATTAGTCTGTCATCGTCTGGTATGGAGAGCAATCCGCAGCCTACATTCACATGAACATAAAAGTCAACTCATGGTCTGTTGCGGGGCTGTGTGTAGGTAATTGTGATGCACAAGGCATCACTTTGAGTAACGGCATTCTGTGGCATGTACAGCATAATGTGCAGCAGCGCGGAAGGACAAAAGTGGAATATTGAGTCAGTTTCGCTGTTTTCCACAAGTTTCCTCTGCCTCGAGATAACCTTTTATTTAGCTGCAGCCCTTGAACATCATATTCTCCAGTCCTGGTGCTTTGACCTTTGACCTGAATGGAGAGTTTGCATACTGTATGAGTGTAGCAATTTTATTACACTGACTGAAACCAAAGCAAAAATGACAGATTATGAGAAAAGCAGAAATTATTCAAAAGCAGATTTTTTGATTATTTACACATTTTGAATGTTTTTGTTCTGATACGATAATCTAAATTGTAGGGAAGTGAAATCACAACAACATATTTTTGCTATTTTGCTGTTTTTGTAATTATTTCTCCTTCTTCAGAACGAGACTGGATGCTCTATACTTTTTGTATTTGCAACATGCATACTTGCATGTATTTCTTTTTATATGTGCACTGAATAGCAAAAAACACCCTCATGATACTTTGACTCTTTTGTATCCACATCATCTTAAGGCTTAAACTTGTTTTCCCCAACTTGTCTTACTCTAATCTTTTATCTCCTTTGTGTTTGATGTATATAATGAAATCAGTATAAGCTTTTCACCAGGCATCCTTAACATTTGATATAATGTGTTTGTGAGTAAGCGTTCATGTATAAGCGCATGTATAATGTGTGTTTGTTTCCTTTGCCTATATTGTTATTCACTGCCAGTCCATCAGAGATTTGTCCTCACACACACACACATCTCCGCTGTGTTTAGATTCAAGGCCGACTTCTTACCTGACGTATGGGAGTGTGAGCCACACTTAAATGCCTGAGAACCATTTTGACTGAGACGTCTGCTATTCAGCCTAATGTCTCTCTGATGAGGTCAGCCTGAAATCATATATGAAGTGTTTAAAAGCAGACAGTTGCCATTCAGAGCACAAAGGATCAGATGGCTGTGTACACAAGACATTAACACATATACTGCACTATTACCATGCTTATTTTACAAAACCCACCCAGCAAATGACCTATTTGGCAATTGTATGGACATGTGCTCCTCTTCCATGCTTGTGTTTCAGTCACATGACTTTCTTTAAGATGCAAAGTTATTCTGAAAGCACACAATGGCCTATACCTATATGCTTTACGTGGTGATCACAACATTGAATGACCTGTACTGAATAATTCATGTATTACCTAGTGAATTTCCTCATAGATTCCCTTTTAATTTTCCAGGAACATCAGAATTTGACAAATGCAACAAGTAGAAATTTAAAAAAATATCCACAAAGGGCTATTTTGTTATTAAATCTGCCAAAGAGATTATGTTTTCACATTCATCTGTTGGATCGTTTGTTTAATTGCTAGTAGCATGACTCAAAAAGTGATGAAATGATTTTGATGAAACTTGGTGGAAGGGTGGAGCATGGCCCAGGGACGTACCCATTAAAGCTTGGTGCAGATCCGAATCCAGGCTTGGATCCATACAGGAATTTTTCAAATTATTTGTTAACATTGCAAGATTGAGATTGAAAGTAACACCTTGATGAAAAAAAGGGCCTGATCCAGCTAAATTTTTTAAATTATTGTTAAAATTAACCAATCAAAATATATTATTATTATGTTTCTTTCTCTTTAGGCCATTATATTATTAGAATAAGACAAATTTAGTCTAGGTTTGTTCGGCCTTGAAAGAGGTTTTGAGAGCCCCTCTAGTTTTATCTTATTTTTGCCCACATCTCAATGTCATTTCCTTCCTGTCATCATGAGTCTGTAACAGCCTCCTCCTTAGCTTTGTGTTCTGTTGGTCGTTGTGCTCAGAGACTTTTAATGGCTCAGGACCAGTCGCCACAAGCAGATCAGCCTGATAGAGCCGTTTCTATCTGATTAACCTGAAACATTCAGACCTAACAAATACACATCCAAATCACAATCTGGGCTGCATCACAAAACCCGTGAGAGTGTGTCTGTAATCTGATGCTCCAGTTTTAACATGGGCAGGAAAGTGAGGCCCTCATCAAAGGCTGGGCTCTGATGTGATTTGATCCTCACTGAGTAATGTTTCCAAAAGCTGCAAAGCTCTTTATGCCACTGCACAGGAATAAATCTGCTTAGAAATTGTATTTATAATGTATTAGGGTAAAAAGATTGGTAGTTTATTTGCCTGGTGTTTGTGTCCATGGATTATATCTGTATAGCCTGAGAAATAAGTGATGCTTATATTAATGAATTAAACATACAGAGTGAACCTAAATAATTCATTTTCATTCACTTGATAGATTATATTAAAATACAGTGTTTGTTTCTCAAGGTAATTTCCCCTGAAAAATACTTGCACTGAACTACATTAAGACTTTAGGTCTCAGATGTGATGTTAAAGTGAGAAAATGTGTGCGGGGGCTTGTGACTGTATCTTTTGTTGGCTGTAAATCAGTGAAAACTTCCAGGCGAGAAGAGGAAAACAACAGGATGATTTCTTGTTACATATGTAACCCAACTCTACATTGACACAATAACATGAGGGACCTCACACAAAGAATACTCATTTTCTTTACTATGACCTTGTCAAGTATATCACACAAATATGAAACTGTAGCTATTTTTGCCATTTATAGTGCTCATATATCCATATGCATACAGCTTAAATGTATTTAAGAGAGATTATGACAGATAAAGGATAAGGGGAACTCTGCTGTTCACGCATAATAATAACTGTAAGTGAATGATTTTGAGGAGGCAAAAGACACGTGACAGATTTGATGTACTGTTGTTTAAATTTATAAAGCCTAATCTAAAACCAAGTTTGCTGTGGATAAGTCTTGTTCTAAGTCAGATGCCATGATGTAAAACTGATTTTTATTTAATGTCATGTTTAGGTCGCAAATTGCTATTGTATTGCATGTGTTTGTTTGATTTCCTTATTCAGTTTTGGCCTTACCAATCATCCATAAACCTTCCATAAGCCTGTTATTTCATTGCTGGAAATGAAACAATAAATATAAGTATTTATTTGAAAGTAAGTCTGAACTGGATTCAGTTCAAAACACATGCAGTATTTGGTTTGATTCAACTAAATCCACAAGTGAGCAACAAGGTAGACCTTTAAATCTGAGTACCATGGCACTGTGCTGCCCCCCTGTGGTCGCTCTGTCAAACAGCAACAACCTCCACTGCTGAAAACAGCCTCCACTTTCTGTATTGAATGTAAAGATTGTATCTAAATTTAAGCAGTTTGACTTTATTATGTTTTAACCAACTTGCTGAATTAAAGACCAAATGGATTTGTTAAAAAAAAATTAACTAAATTAAGTTAATTTTAGTATCCTTTTTATTTGTAAAATACTGTAGGCCTTGAAGTTCAGGAAAAATTACAAATAATCTTAATGCAATATCAATAATCTTCTTTTCCTTTTGGCTTTCCCTTCAGGTGTCACCACAGCGAATCATCTGCCTCCATCTAACCCTATCCTCTGCCTCCTCTTCTCTCACACCAACTAACTTCATGTCCTCTTTCACTACATCCATAAATCTCCTCTTTGGTCTTCCTCTAGGCCTCCTGCCTGGCAGTTCCAACCTCAGCATCCTTCTACCGATATGTTCACTATCCCTCCTCTGTACATGTCCAAACCATCTCAGTCTGGCCTCTCTGACTTTATCTCCAAAACATCTAACATGCGCTGTCCCTCTGATGTACTCGTTCCTGATCCTATCCATCCTCGTCACTCCCAAAGAGAACCTCAGCATTTTAGTCTCTGCTACCTCTAGCTCTGCCTCCTGTCTTTTCCTCAGTGCCACTGTCTCTAAGCCATACAACATCGCTGGTCTCACCACCGTTTTGTACACCTTTCCTTTCATTCTTGCCGAGACTCTTTTGTCACACATCACACCTGACACTTTTCTCCACCCATTCCAACCTGCTTGCACACGTTTCTTCACCTCTTTTCCACACTCTCCATTGCTCTGGACTGTGGACCCTAAGTACTTAAAATCCTCCACCTTCTTTATCTCTATTCCCTGTAACCTCACCATTCCACTTGAATAACTCACCTCACCATTCCACTTTAATGCAATATCAATAATCATGTATCCTAAATAACACTAATAAATCACCTTTGGGGATTCGGTGTCAGGATGAATTTTTCCACTGAACATAATTACAGGATGTTTAAAGCAGTTAAAAGGAAATATCCAGTTCAGTCCTTCCACTACAAAAATCCAGTCTGCAGTTATAAATGTTAATAAGCTGTTAATTTTGGTTTGCCTTTTCCAGAAGGAATGTGGTCAAATTGTCCTGCTATAGCTAAAAAGGCAATACGAGGGAGGATGATAATGTACACCAGCCAAACTGACTTCTCACAACTTGGCAACCCAAATGTTAATCTTATTAAAGGTTATAAAGCATTTAATAACTGATTTATTAACTTAAACAAAGCCATTAGCTGCAGCTTGTAAAGTATTTATAAAGTACACATACCTTATACAGAAAGTGGGACAAGTTTATTTGTGTAACCCAATCTTACATACAATGTCTCAAGGGGCTTTTACAGGCCCATGCATCAGCGGGGTCATTGTTTTGACCCAGCCCAAGTTCTCTATGAAGACAAGGAAAATAAACCCTAAAAAACTTATCATGTACAAGAAAAATGGAAGAAACCCCAGGAGAGGCAATTCAAAGAGATTTCCTCTCCTCGCTACAGTAGGTGGAGAAGCAGGCAAATTACAAAAACACAAAAAACAATGAAACATTACTGGAAGATATAAAACCGCAAATAAGTAATGATCCATGAAGAAGATCCAGAAAGACGCTGTCAATATGAAATCTTGGGATAAAGTTGACCGTGGAACCCAATAACTAATTTATAGTCTCCTCCAGCATGACTCACTTCGTAGCTAAAGCTGAACAGTTTTGACCACCTTCGTAAATAGGCCCAGAGCAAAATGCATTTGTTAACAAACTTATTAAAAATTCATAATTGCAGACCTGATGCACTATTTAGTGGAAGAATCCTTCATTATATAATTAACATCTCAATATGCAGAGGTGATGTCTCATTAGAAAGTGAGCATCTTTATGAATCTTTACAAGGGATTTTTCACAACCCAAAAATGAATCTTATTGGTGTTTCAGCTGATTTATAAAGCATTAATAATTGATGTGTTAACGATAATAAAGCATTAGGCACAGACATTTATAAGTAGGTCTAATTAGGAAAAATATTGCCAAAAATTAGGTCATTCCTGGTTTTAGGCCTCTTGCAACCAGATTTTCTTTTGCTCCCAAATCAATAGTCTCCATGCTCACATCATGCAGACTTGCAGTACTTCTCATTGAGTTTTGCGCGTTTTGGTGCGTTTTTTGCGCATTTTCTCTAACTGCTTTCCTGCGGTCAATTTGAATCCACCTGCGCATAACAGCATCTGATTCAGGGTCTGCAGAAACCCTTTCCTGAGAGCAAACCAGGCCCGCCATTTCCCTCTTTCAAAGCTAAAGCCAAACAGCGGCAGCAGCAGCAGGAGGAGGAGGANCCCGCCATTTCCCTCTTTCAAAGCTAAAGCCAAACAGCGGCAGCAGCAGCAGGAGGAGGAGGAAGGAAGAGGAGGAGGAGGAGGAGGAGCGGCGACTGGCGGAGCGGTGGAGGCAGGAGGATACACGCAGGGATCCGGTGTGCCACATCGGGATGAGCGCTGGACGGAGACCCGGGGCGGATGAGTCAGCGAGTGGACCCTGAACCGCATCCATATGAAACCTGATGTCCAGGAGCCGGACGAAGAGGAAAGCGCGATAAATTAAGACATTCTGGCTTGTTGTTGTCAGATTTCTCCCCTTCTCTTTATTCCGCCCTCCCCTGGTCGGTTGCCATAGCCTAGTTTTGATTTTTATTCACACCAAGCTGGGAAAAGGGGGGTCCAGCAAGGTAACAGACTCCCAGGACACTTTATTCTTATTTTTTTTAATTCATTTTTGACCCCAAGAAGATAAAGAAACATCCACTGTATCTCATTTTGAGTCTTTTGTTGCGTTCACTGACTCACTAAGGAAGATGTCGGGGCAGAGCATTACGGACAGGATAACTGCAGCCCAGCACAGTGTAACGGGATCTGCCGTGTCCAAAACCGTATGCAAGGCCACCACTCATGAAATAATGGGCCCGAAAAAGAAACATTTGGATTGTGAGTATATATCCAAGCCTGATCTCACACATGTTACAATCTAACGCGGTTTGCTGGCTTAGTTATTGGCGATGGCTGGTGGAGCAGCCAGGCCTCAAAGCCTCAGGAGAGGCTATATGCTACTGCTGGCTCACGTTAGAATCAATTTTAGGCCTTAGAAATAAAATAGTATTAATAACAGAGATTGTATCAAAGATGAGGCAGTGTAGCGTGTTTGCTTATCATTTTGATTTGTTTATTTCAGTGTTAGATGTCATAATAACCTGTTAAGCTGCAGGTTTAGTTCAAATCCTTGATCTCTTGTATTTATGTCACGTTGTGACATTGTTTCCATCTTGAATGTTTATCCTCCATAATAACAAATCTCTGAGCAGTCATTTATTTGATCAGCACGACAGTGGAGCTCTTATTTTAAGTGCTAAACACCGGTGAGTGTGAGTGGGCCCATGCACACAGGCCTGGAATTCACATTTCCAGGAATGCTTGCAGGCATCTCCCATCTTCTGTACACCTGCAGCAGGACAAGTGTCTGTTTCAGCAGGACACACACACTGTACAGAACATGCCAGAAGAGGTGATGGAGTAACATGATACATCCTGTTTCATGATGCTACAGACAAATGTAAAGGAGAGAAGTGTGGAAAATCTATGCAAGCTGCTGCTGAATGAATGGATGTTGCTTTGCAGAGGAGATGTGAGAGGGATGCCAGTGGGGTGAGACAGTGCTCATCAATGGGCTCTGTTTCCTTCTAGCCAGAAGCCAGACATGAGGAGTTGTACCGGTTGTACCAGTAAACAGACTGTTCCATGCAAGGGTTGGTTGATAAGTTTTGAGCCTGACACATAAGGAAGTGAATAAGGGAAGCGATGCACCTAGAAGGGTAAGGGCAATCATTGGATTCCCTCGGATGAACACTGAAACATTTTGCACTTATCCTCTAAGAGAACCTGGATGGCAGGTTAAACTTCACAGATAACAAGTAATGAAAGTCCTGTTAGCTGTTATTGCAAATCATATGAGCCAAATGATCATTAACTTGATTATTGACTTGCAAGTTCCAGAGGCACCCAAGGGTCTCTACAAATTGTAAAAGATGATTAAGATGTTTAAGAAGGTTAAGAAGATACAAGATGGTTAAACTAGGCTAGTGTGTATTTCTTATGTACTTTCTGGCTTTGCACTAGTTCAGCATTCACCCCATGCACCTAATATCCCTGTTTGACTTGGGGTTGTGTGTGTTAGGACTGAAAGATTTGTGGAAATGATCTAATTGTGATTTTTCAGACCAATGTCGTGGTTGTTATTCAGATTTTGATAGTTTGTAGAGTTCTTGATGAAGTCTCTGGCATATCTTGAAGGGGACATGGTAGGGCTTTTTTATCTCATGTTTTTTGTGTACTATAGTAGGGACATTGTCAAAGTTGCAAGACTTGAGGATCACATTTATCGAAACACAGCCGATAAGGAAATTTTTTTTGTTTAGTCATTTATTTCTGTAACATCTTAATGTCAACATGTAACACGTGAATTTACCCGTCTACACATCTGGTTAGACACATCCACAGAGTATGAACCTAAAGAGTGAATGCTTGGCCAGCATCCCTGTTTGCATTCCCTGAGTGTTACCAGGGTTGATGCAGCTGACCAATCAGAACAGAGCAGGATCTTTGGGAGGGAGCCTTAAACAACCTCTTGTAACTCAGTGGGCACAGCAGTGCTGTAGCAAGGGAGAGTAGAAGTGGATCAGTGTGTTTTTGCACATTAATCCACTTTATTGATGCTTTGCAAAGGTTTCAAAGTAGAGCCCTAAATGAAAATAAGAACATGGAAATCTGTTAAAATGGGCTTTTGAAGTACCTGCACTTGTTGCACATCTGTCCTTCTAAACCTAAAACAGTCTCACACAATCATCTCTCAAACATCTCTCAAACAGTATGGGCCAGAAGTTTGAGGCCACCCCCAGGTTTAAAAAAAACATAATCAATACACTGTTTGTTTTACAATTTATTGCAGGTAAGGACAAATATATATAAAATAAATTTAACTAATTAGTTTTCAAGAACAAGAGCACATTATGTAGCCACTATGGCTTAAGAAATGATTTTTAATGAAGGCATGCCCAGTCTGNAGCACATTATGTAGCCACTATGGCTTAAGAAATGATTTTTAATGAAGGCATGCCCAGTCTGTATTAATGCACTGGCACTCCAGTTACTGAACCACCCCTATGTAACCCCCATGATCTCTCTCCCCCAGAACAGATCTGGAGACTTGGTCCAAGTTAAAGGAATTGTGAAGAAAGATTCCATCCATTCCATCCTTCAAAAGACACGTGATTCCATCTGGTTTATGAATTATTGGTCAAAATTTCATTCTTCAACAGGACAACGATCCAAAACATTCATCAAAATTATGCCAAAATTACATCCATTCAAAAGAGATGTAAGGTTCTGAGAATTCTGACTTGGCCAGAGGGGGCGTTACTGTGACAAAACCAAAGTCTGAGCCTGAAATGACTTCAAAGTGCTTTGATGTTGAAGAATTCTTCTTGAAAACTAATTAGTTACATTTATTTTATATACTTTTGTCATTTTCTGTGCAACAAATTGTGCAACAAACAGTGTATTGATTTTTTTTTTTTTTTTTTTTTTTTAATCTGGGGGTGGCCTCAAACATCTAGCCTGTAGTGTATATCATATTCATCTACAAGATGTTCATTCACTTGTTGTTAACACATTGAATGGAATCTGTTACAATTTTATTAAGGTGACCTTTTTAATATGCTAGTTATAATTGAAATGGTAGCTCTCGCAGCTTGAAAATGACATGCGTTCAAACCATGATTTCAGTGTAAACAGTATTTATTTTCAGCCTCGGTGTGTGTTTAAAATGCTACGGCACACATTGTTTCAGCTGTCTGTAAAACTGAAAGTTATTCACAATGAAGCGTTGATTTGGTTCATGCTTTGGAAGAAATAAGTTTAAATCTTTGGGAGTAAATCTTATTTTTAGTTACATGGACATCATCATTTTCTTGCACTATATCAAGTATTACAGAATTACCTGTAGTAATACTAGCATTTAGTTTTTACAATATATCAAGATAGTTTTATACTTTGAGTTATTCTGTGATCCCCAGCTTTACATCATATGTGTAAAAGTCATGAAAAAAGGGCGTAACAGTAGAGTCGTAATCTGCTGGAAATCAGTGTCTTCATCATGAGATAGCTGATTGAAGATAAAGATTTTGGTCCATGTGAAAACAGCTGCAGGTTTCACACCTGTTGTGCAGCTCAGGTCAACTTCCCTGAGCTGAGATGATTGACTCTCCTCATACACGGATAACATAGAGCCTGTATAGATAGATAATGTTCTTCTTCATGCTTGAACATAAAGGGGTTTGGCGTGCTTTTTAGGGTAGCAGTCAGGGTTAAGTGGAAAAAGCAAGTTTGCTTATAGTTTTTTCTTTTGATGCCCTTTTTACCCTCTACCCTACATGTTATCTGTCTGGTTCCTTCAGCAGGACAGATGTACATTCTTGATATACATTCCTAAAGTCTTATTTATCCTTTCTGGGTTTAGAAGAAGTGTTACAATTAGAACAACCCACCCACCCATCCAGCTTCATGGCTCAGATTTTTATTTAGGTTTGTGAAACACAAAATTTTGCAATAATGTACAGCAACAACACACTTCGTCATGGATGTTATATCAGTGTACTTATGTACGAGGACAGTCATGTCAGCGACTGTAAAGCAAGTTAATTGTAACATGACAGCTCTGTGCATTTCTTCTCCTCCCCCATATTTGTCTCTTCTCTGTCTTCAGCCACCCATGCTAACCGCTGTTCCTCTGGAAGGTTATCCTGTCCTACTTAGAGTCCCCCGCCTTTTCAAAAGTCAAATATAGGACAGAACGGGAGGCCCAGTTACCCATCAGTCTGATCGCTGCCCTGAATGGCTGGGTCATTAGCACCCATTGCTTGGCCGCACATGGACATATGATGAACATAGTGTATGAACAGCATAAAAAGGTTGAGGAAGAGGACAAAACATGAATGAATGGTTAACATCTCCCTGCATGCTGGTCTGTTGCAGTTAAGAATAGTAATTAAGAATATTAACTTATATTTCTACTTCAGGAATAGTGCTGTAGATCTCTTAATACACTGAGACTTTAACATGGATTTACCATTTATTATGCAAACATAAATAGAAAACATTCATATTTAACATGCTGCTGTTGCCCCATTTTCCTCATATAATTCATACACTTGTATTGTGAATGGAATAATTTCCAGCGCTGAGGATTTCCGGCTGTTATAGAAGGAGGTGGTGGTGTTGCATGGCAGAGTAACTTTATTTAATAGTGATTTTTTTTTTTTNTTTTTTTTTTTTTTTTCTATACTAGGGCTGCAACGAATGATTATTTTCATCATCACCTAATTTGTAGTTGTAATTTTTGTCAATGAATTGATTGTTTAGTTTTTAAAACGTTAAAATATTACAACAATTACACATCACATTTTCCCTGATCCCAAAGCGATTGGATTTACAGTGATATAAAACAGAGACATGCAGCAAATCAGTTACCAGCAAATATTCAGAATATTTAGATAAATGACTGAAGTGATAAATTGGTTATTTAAATTGTTGTCGATTAATTTTCTGTAAATCTAGTTGATACTGCTAACAGGTTAACACGCTCTGTGCACATACATGATCTGCTGTGGAGGACATAAGCATGAGTCACATCAGCCTGTTTTGGGCTCAGTTTTGCAGAAATCAGGGGATGTTTATGGTCATTTTAGATTTTTTTTTTTTTTTCATAAAAAGCAGCAGGTGTTTGTTCATCAGCTCAACATGGTGCTGCTGGTTAATAATAAATTTACCAGATTAAATATGACTAATTACATCTGATGTGCATCTAAACTGCTTATGAATGAAATGTTTGTGATTTTTCTCTTTCAACTGCTCAGATTTGATCCATTGCACCAATGAGATGAACGTGAATATTCCCCAACTGGCTGACTCGCTGTTTGAGAGGACCACCAACACCAGCTGGGTGGTGGTGTTTAAGTCGCTCATCTCCACACACCACCTCATGGTCTATGGCAACGAGGTGAGCTGCTTCAGTATGTGTAGTTAGAGTTTACTCCACCCTCATCAGATGGAATTAAATGTTAACTTAAAGGTAACCACAGTATGTTGTCGTACAATTAAACTGTCATGGTTTAATAACGTGGTAAATGTTGCAGAATTTTTGTGTTTAACCATTTTTTTTCCCTCTCCTCATACAGCGTTTTGTCCAGTATTTGGCTTCAAGGAATACACTATTCAACCTCAGTAATTTTTTGGACAAAAGTGGGTTACAAGGTAAAAATGCGATTTTTAGCTGCTGCTGTTGCTGGCTCAAAGGCCTCAGTGTACTTAGCATAAATTTGAGCTTTTAAAGGACCATAGATCATGGTCCTTTTAAAGGACCAGGATCATGCATGTTTGTGCCCAATGTATACAACCCTTATGTTACTGGCATAAACAAAAAAACATAAAACCGTATTTTAGTTTTCTTGTTATTTTCTGAAATCTCCTAATATTTCAAAAACAAATGTTCAGGAGAAACACCCACCTTAAAATTCAATGTTTCTCCTTCTAACACTTATGCACGATTGTAGAAAGGACGCTCATTTTAATTTCTCGGCCAAAGCCGTCTTCTCCTGGGACTATATTCCCTGGCGGAGACATACGTTGTCTTCCACGCAGCTCTGTGTTGGATCAGTTAAATAAAATTACTTCGACAAAAAAAAAACTTAATAGACATGTTGTTCACTGCGACGGATTACATATCTCAAGCATGTTTCACATCTCTACAAGTTGCTTTCTAATAGTGTACTGGAAAGAACTGAAACCAATGGCAGTCTGAAAGTAGGGAAAAAAATCTAAAATTTACAGCTAATGTAGTATATTTTGGGAAATGGTTGTCAGTAACATAACGTGTATCTGGATTGTATATATTGGGCTCAAACATGCATGATTGCTGGTATGGTCCTTTAAGGCAAAAAAGACGTGTTGCAAGGCTCAAGATTCTGTGATTCAAGTTCTTTCGGTGTCCTTTGTACATATCTCCTCCTGGCCATAATTGGTCCAGATATCACATGACTGGTTGCGTTGCCAGTGAGGGGTTGGCAGACATAGCTCGACTTGTTTTGGTCCGTTCACTACTTCCTCTGCTGTTGAAGCAACACGTCTGAACTCCTCTTTTGTTAAATAACCAGAAAATAGTCCATCTTCCTTTCTATTTTGATTTGGAGGAGGAACATACCATCTTCTTCTCTGTCTTAGTTTGCTTCTCTTTTAATCACTAAAAAAACTATAGCCACAGCCATCTTTTCTCTCTGTTGATTGTAAGCCTCTCTCGCCATTGTTTCTGGTGACAACTCATGACTATTCAGTGCCCCCTACTGGCATGGAGTGTCATAAAAAGAACACAAGCTCTTAAGGACGATACGGCCATTCAGCATATGGCCAATTCTTTCATCACTTTTTCTTTCATCTTTCGATGTATACTGGGGCCTTAAGTCATTTAATCAAATGTTTTAAATAATACAGTAAAATGAATTATCGTGTTTTGACTCATGTAAATTGAAGTTGTTTCTGCTTTCTTTCCTAGGTTATGACATGTCCACATTTATCAGGCGGTATAGTCGATACCTGAATGAGAAAGCTGTTTCATACAGACAGGTTGCCTTTGACTTTACAAAAGTTAAGCGAGGGTAAGGATTAAAAGCATGGTGTCATTTTAAAATGCTGAATTTCTTTGTTCTTTTGTTTCATCCATGTGCTATGTGTGTGTGTGTCTGAAAGTGAATGCCTGTGTCATCTCCTTTGTAGCATCGCTGCTCCAAGTACAATGTTTAAATATTCATGATAGAAAATACAGTACCCCTTCATTTCAAAAGTCAGACTGCAGTTTTTATTTCAAAGGATTTTAAGATTTTATTGTGAAGGGGACTCAACAATCAAAGAAACACAGTAGGCAGTTTTGGTTAACATGCTGTAGGAGCTGCACTGCTTGATTATCACTCCCTTCCTCCTTCTGTTTCTCTTTCTGTCTCTGTACTCTATTCCTTGTCTGTCCTCTGTGCCCTCTCCTGCTCTGTGTCCATACAGAGTGGATGGTGTAATGAGGACCATGAATACAGAGAAGCTGCTCAAGACTATCCCCATTATTCAGAACCAGATGGATGCCCTTCTTGATTTCAATGTGAGTTTAGGGTGAAGCCATCCGTGGCTGTGCTGCCTGTATAATGAAAAGAGGCTCGTCTGGAGTGTGCAGATTGCGCTCAGGCTGATGCTTGCTGAAACTGAAGCGAGATGCATTTTCCATAACCGCCTGTACAGGATTTGCTTGTGTGTGTCAACAAACGGCTACAAGAAGAAACTGTGAGACAAAGGTTGAGCTTGTGTGTAAACTTGATTTCTTTCTCTCAGGTCAATGCCAACGAGCTGACTAATGGAGTCATCAATGCAGCCTTCATGCTCCTGTTCAAAGACTCCATCAGGCTCTTTGCTGCTTATAACGAAGGCATTATCAACCTGCTTGGTAAGACCTTAAAGGACAGCTACACCTTCAACCCTATCTAACAATTACATTTGTGCTCAATGGGTGGGAAGGATAAAATTCTCATCTATCAGAGAAGGTACCTGGTTCCGATCCCTGATAGTTGCCTCTGGTTTGGTCCAGTGAGAGGGTTTGTTCTTGTTGCAGCACTAGCAACTCCTACTGGCTGCATGGAAGAAAGCAGGATCTGGGCTGGATAGTGTGTTTTATTCCTACCCAGTGAAAGAGAACTTCAGCAGATGAAACAAAATGGCTGATGACACCATAGACACTTTCAGGCCTAAAGTTCAGAACAAAATTAGCAACTTTTGAAACCTGGCAGTGTCCAGAGAATGAACTAAGTGGTTTCTTCAGTTTCATAACCATATCTCCTCATACTTACATGATGCTTATTACATGTAGATTATAGAAATTAGAGTGTCGTCGCTCTCTCTATTGGAGCCACTTTAGTTATTGCGATCATTGATTTTTTTGTAGTCTTGTGTCAATTTTCATTTTTTCTAGACACTGCTTTGTATGAGTATTTTCAAGTTCAGGGTATTCTGACTGTTATTTGTCTAAAATGCAAGTTTAATAAGTAAGATAAGTATTTATTCATCTGTTTTTGCTGGGGAAGACTTGCAACTGACCAATCAGATTTTCAGGCTTGCAAGCTCCACCCAGCAGTTCCTGAACCATCAAAGAGCACCTACCCTTGAGTAGGTGATAAGTAAGGTCCAAGAACTATAGTTTAGGTCCTGGTTCCTTGGTGCAAAAGAAAGGAAAGCTCCCAGAAACGTTCCACAAAGGGTTCCTGAGTTCCTGAAAAAGATGTTTATCTGTCACAAGGCATGTCAGCACCTCTACAGGCCAACAGTGGAATTAGCCATGACAAGGACATGAGGATGGGGAATTGGGAAACCGGAGAATGGGGAAAAAATAATCAGAATATTTTGTGATTAGTGAATCTGAATAAATACACTTTGTTATTTTCCCCATCAAACAGAGAAATACTTTGACATGAAGAAGACCCAGTGTAAAGAAGGCCTGGACATTTACAAGAAGTTCCTCACCCGAATGACCCGGATATCAGAGTTCCTTAAAGTAGCAGAGGTAAATTTCCACCCAGTTTTTTCTGTTTCTTAGATATGGTGATCATTATGAATCACATCTCAGCAGGCTGGTTAGTGGAGTTAAAATGAAAGTGACCTGGTGTCTCTTCTCGTCTGACAGCAAGTGGGGATTGATCGAGGAGACATTCCAGATCTTTCACAGGTACGAGTAACAATCTGAAACAGTCTGAAGACACAAGATATCCACTTTGAATTACAAAGCTTTCTTTCTTTCTTTTTTCTTTCTTTCTTTCTTTCTTTCTTTGTGTATCTATTTTAAGCTGTCCTTTTTCATCAGCATTGTTCTTGTCAAATTACAATATATATATTATGCCGTAAAGAAAATTTTCTCTACAACGAGATACTTTGCATGATTTTCTTCTCAAGCGCATGTTGTCAAAAGAGGTGGTCTTCTTCTTCTTCTTCTTCTTCTTCTTCTTCTTCTTCTTCTTCTTCTTCTTCTTCAGTGCCCTCTTCTTTTTATTCTTCTTCTTCTTCTTCTTCTTCTTCTTCTTCTTCTTCTTCTTCTTCTTCTTCAGTGCCCTCTTCTTTTTATTTACCTTGCTCTTCTTCCTCTTCTGTGACTCCTCTTTCTTCTTCTTCTTTGCATTCTCAGTTCTACAGTAAATAAAGGTGTTAGTCCAGTCACATACATTCCATGTCCTACTGTGATCACAAACCCCTCACAGTATGTCTGCACAGTGACAGATGTTTCACAATAACTACAGAGGTTCCTCAACTACACTTGAATTGCACATACTATTGTGCTGTGTTGTGGGGACACATATTAATTAAATATTTTCCCAGAGAGCTGCAGCTAAAATGCATTCCCCCCCTGACTGTCACCACCTTTATATTCTGTATTTTCCCTTATCTTTCCACTTTAGTTCACAGTTTGTGTAAGTACTATCATTTCACTCTTCTTCTATGTCTGTGACTTGCTTTAGTGTTGTCTTTTTGCATGCTTCTGCTCTGACTGTCTCCTACATCGTGTGCAAACAGTTGAAGGAAAAAACACACTCTGTGGTAAATGTTCACTTTGTCATGAGGTATAACCAAGTGTAGCTCATCTCAAATGGCTGCTCTGTTGTGCTTAGTCACGGTCAATTCAACAACTCCCCCAGTTGTTGAAAATACCATGGGGTATCATTCCACTCAGATGTTATTTTCATCCAGAGTAGCTTTTCAGCTTTAACAATGTCATCAATCAGTGGTGGGTAACTTGTAGTCCAAAGGTGGTTTACTTGTACGTACAAAACATGTAGAAAATTAGATGGTAACCTCCCAATTAGCGCTATAAATTGACTTACTACACCTATAGTATATTTTTTTAATGCTATATGCGATTAGTGCTATAGTGTGTGTGGTGTGTAGTGTTTTCTCTTCTAGCTTGGTTGCCCACCACTGTCCTGTGTGGTCTTGTTGCATACAGACTTACTTTCTGCATATTAGAAACATGCTGATAATGTGTCTCCTGTCAAACAGGCTCCCAGTAGCCTTCTTGAAGCTCTGGAGCAGCATTTGGCCTCCTTAGAGGGCAAGAAGGTCAAAGATTCCACTGCAGCCAGCAGGTATGTTCACAATGTTGGTTAGCTTAAAGGGGAGATAATATGCTTTTTTGTTGTTTTCCGCATTTAGTAAGTTGTTAAAGTTGCACCTCACGTGTATAGAAATGCTTCCAGTAAGACAAACAATAGTTCCTGAACTGCCCTGAAAGCTTCTATAACATGATGATGTCAATGTCATTGGCTGGACATACCTCACATGGATGGTTACAAGGGTTGGATGCACATGGAGACAGAACAGTAGTTTTTAAGGGGCGCAAATAGTTTCTATTTAAGCCACAGTTTAGTAAACAATACCAAAGACGCAGGCAGGCAAACATTCATAAAGATCAGCTTATGAGAAGCAGGAGAAGCAGACAGAACAGGCAGACAAAACCAAAACGCTGAAGCAAAGCAGCTGTGTTCAGCAATTATGCAAGGTTATCAAAAAACAGGCAGCCAAAACAGGAAAATGGCTCGAACCGTAGCGAGAAACACTACAACATCGCCTGTCTGGCAGAGAAAGGAAAGTCGAGAGGGCTGATTAGGGATCTGGCAGCAGGTGAGTGTGTTGGGTAGGAGGGAAACTCAGACTTTTACAGGTCCAGGACAGAGCTCATGAAGGCCAGCAGCATGTGCAGTCCGTCAGTGTTGCCAGCTCAGGCCTGATGCAGCTTTCCAATCAGAACAGAGCTTGTTTTTTGGAAGGGGGCTACCGAAATAGCCTGTTTTTATTCAGTGTGCACAGTGGTGCTGTAGCAAGGGAGAGTAGACTTTTTTTTTTTTTTTTTTNTTTTTTTTTTTTTTTTTTGCGCATTAAACATCGAGGTTTCAAATTAAACACTTAAATGAAAATAAGAACATTTAAGTCTGTATATGTCCCCTTGAAATTTGTTAGCTCTTAAATGATTGTCAACTATAATTAATCATCAACCATCAATCATTTTAATAATCTATTAATCGCTTTAGTCCATTTCCTAGTTAAAAGGTCAAACATTTGCTGGTTCCAGTTTATCAAATGTGAAGATTTTCTGCTTTTCTTTTTCATATCACTGTAAATTCAACACGTTAAACAAAAAACAAAAGCAATTCATAGACGTCATCTTAGGTCTGTTTCACCAGTAAGAGTCATCTGGTAACGTAGCATGAAGCAAGTGTATTGTTGCTATGGTAACCTGCAGTTTAGGACTGATATAGTGTGATGGTAAAACTTTTGACTACAAACTATGTTTGAGATGTTCTGATGTAAGGTTTTTGCAGGAGAATCCCAGTCAATCAGAAAGAAGTATTTTCCTTATTACTGGTATAAGAAATGTTACCAGAGCAGTAAGATCATTATCTACACAGCATCTAGAGAACATTTATGATTTTAATGTGATTGTGTTTTTCCTTCAGGGCCAGCACACTGTCAAATGCCGTGTCATCGCTGGCAAGTACGGGGATGTCTTTCACTAAAGTAGATGAGCGGGAGAAGCAGGCAGCTCTGGAAGAAGAACAGGCCCGTCTCAAAGCTCTGAAGGTATCCAAGCTGTTCAAAAAAACAAAACAAAAAAACTCTTTACATGCACTGTAGTGTCTCCTGTGAGAGCATTTAAAATGGATTTTCTCACTCAGGAACAGAGGCTCAAGGAGCTCTCCAAAAGGCCTTCCTTTGCCACCACTGATACGTCACCAATCTCCACCACTGGGGGCACTATTAGCACAGCACCAGCCATCGACCTCTTCTCCACGCCGAGCTGTTCTAATGGGTACAGTCTGGATCTCAGTGCTAAGATTGCTGAAAAAAGGAATAAAACGTGCTTATGACAGTTAATATTTACTGTTTGTTGGCATTTCAATCTGTTTCTCTTATTTTATTATCATTACATCATAACTGGAGAGTTAAACCTGAAACATCAAGGGTCCTCACATTAAGGGTTTAAAAAAAAACTAAGTTTTAAAATTTCAGTTGTTGCTATAGAATCACCACGATAAATTTATTTTAGTCTGCTTTTATCTATAAATTAGATAAATCTTGGGCCTATTTTGTGTCTGACTATATATTTTTGACTCCAATTATGATCATTATTTAATTAAACCAATTAGAACAATTAGCTCTAAAGATGGTGGACAACGATTTTGGTGATAGCTTTACAGTTTCTGAAAAAGTCAGAGGGATGTATTTTATATGAACAGTGGGGTCCAAAACTCTGAGACCACTGAGAAAATGCGTCTATTTTTGCATTCTTTTTGAATTTAATGCAAGATTTTGCATTACAAATGATAATATCATCTTAACAATTTGAGTGAAAAGTTGAATCTTTGAAAAATGTAGATGAATTTCAGAATATCTTAGTATTTGGTATGCCCCCCTTTTGCTTTAATGACAACTTGCACTGAGCTGGCATGGACGCCATGAGTTTGTGCAAAACCTGATGACCAAGTTATCCCAGCATGATTTGACAATGTTCCAAAGAGCTTCTTGTGGTGTCAGACTTTCTGATTATTTCCACATTTACATGGAAAACATCACAGATTTTCAATGTGGTCTCAGACCCCAGTATATATGTTTTATACAGTATATGTGTATGTTGTTCATGTTTTAATAAGAAAGAAAGAAATTGAACAAAGAGAATGTGTAAGAATAGTTTATCAGCTGGTGTTCTGTGTGTAGTGCTTTGAAGATGGAGAGTGACCTCTTTGACCTGCAGTCATCTTTCCAGCCGTCCATGCAGTCGGGCTCCACGGGGCTTCCGGTGGCGACAGCCTGGGCAGGTGAGTCACCTACTCATGTCGTTCAGTCGACATCAGTGTTCCAGGACTTTCATGAGATGCTCTGCATGCTTTCCTCTTCTTGTTGTCTGACTCTGATGCCATCTCTTCCTCTCTACTCTCTGTCTTTCTTTCCTCTGCCCGCATAGATCCTTTCACCTCTGCTGAAGCTGGAGATGACTCCATGCCAAACCTTAACCCTTTCCTCTCAAAACTCGTTGTCGATGCCACTCACTTACCTGTCGTGTCTTCAGACGGTGTTAGCTTTTCCTCTAGGACATCTGCTCATGAAATGTTTGGTGGTAATGACTCACTTTGTTTCTCCTCTGAGGTCTTTGTCATTCTTACTCATTTCTCTGTAGTTACGTGTTTAGAAGCATGACCAACTTGCATGTTCAATGTGTGCTGTGCTGTAGGTTTGTGTAAATTCTCTCTTGCACCCTACTGCAGTTCATACAAAACAGAAATTGCTTTATCTTTTATTTTTTGATAAAAACAATGCCTTCCTTCCTCTATGTATCAACCAAACAGGACCTACTATGAGCAGCCCAACTCTCATTTACTTTACAGTTGCCATCCTCCCTTTCATTCTCTCTTTTTAACACTTTGTTGTTATGCTGTGTTATCTTAAGAAACAGAACGTAGAGCTTTAAGTTGAAAACTGTTTTTCTTTACCAATACTATGTTTGATTCTCCAGATCGATACAATCCCTTTATTGACACAAACTCGTCAGTTTCAACCAATTACAAACGCACACTGAGGATAGAACACTCCGTCTCAGGTACTACGATGGCTCAACATCAGCCTATGTTTCCTGTGATCTGGCAAACATAGGCTCCTGATCCCAAAATATCCTTAGTTTTAAATGTACAGAAGTGTGGACATAGACTAATCCTAATCCCTTTGTTCTTATGGTCCTCAACATTCTGTTCTGCAATATTTTCTCTTAAACTTGACTTTAAATGACCTGAATTTTATGCAGTTAGTGTCTTCTTCCTGGCTGTGTTTCTGTACTTTCCCACCTGTCTCTTTGGCTTCGTCTTGAAACACCTTTACTTTTGGTTTCTTTCTTCCCCTCTTTCTCTTTGTCTTCCTCTTTCTGCTTCCTGTGGGGTGTCAGACTCCTTCTGTGGTCCAGTATCCATTGCCCAGCACCTCCCACACCAGGCTCCTTTCCCCACTGAGCCCTCTACTGTAGCAAGTCTATTCAGAGGTACTCAAGGGTCTCTTTAGTGCAAACTCGCTGTGATATTAAGCTCTCTATCCCAGTGACTGATATGATCGCTGTACTTTCACGGGCCAGTGTGGAATCCTAAAGCCAGGGTCCAAGCAGTAATTATTTCACTTCCTGTAGTTCTGTAACTGCATCCATCATGTTTGATCTGTCGTCTTTTTCATCTCTTTCTGAAGGATACTCAACACCACAGGCTCCTCCCCAACAGCCAGCAGGGGGACTTCAAGTGGACTTTGAATCTGTTTTTGGAGCTAAAGCCACAGGCAGTAACAGCCTCAATTCAGACGGTGAGGATGTGACAGATGAACTGAGAAAACAAGTGGATAAACATGTTAAACGCTGAAGCTTTTAAGAAAAGACAGATGAACTTTCTTTACGTATATTGTTAGTTTCAGTCAGCTGTATCTGTTCCTGCCGTCACACACATATGGCTGAAACACCTGCAGCAGCAGCAGCCACATCGTGCAGGTTTTCCACAGATGCCAGCACATTAAAAACAGGCTGTTGTCTGCTCTGCACTATTTTTACTGCACGGCATCAGTAACAGAAAGCAGCCTACAAGTGCAGAATGTCACTTTATCCTTTTCTCTGGCCATAGCCAAGCTAAAATGAATTTCAGATCCTAAATAACACTGCAGAAAATCTCAGCCATGACGTGATTTTGTTGACTCCTAAAATTTATATTCTGAAAGCAAGCAAAGAAGCTTATTAGAAAACTTTTCTAGAATCAAGTATCATTATATTCTGAGTGATCTTATTCCATCCTGTCTCAAACTAATTGAGACAGAACAGGGAACCTGCTGTCGCTCACTGACTTTCATTATTTTTTTAGTTTAAAACCTCACAAATCTGCCAGTTAAAAAACTCGTAAATTTGTAAGTTTTTAAACTGGAAAATTTGCGAGTTTTTTGCGCAAAAAACTTAGGAGTTGTTATAACCTTATTAAGTTATACTTTACCATTGTATTTAGCAATAAAGAAATACTTGTGCTTTTCGTGAAAAATCACCGAATTATCATAAGCATACAGACTTTTAAAGCTTTTAAAGCAAATTTTTGAGTTTCAAAACTGGCAAATTTGAGAGCTTAAAAACTCGAAACAATGCCTCCCCTTTTTTTGTCCATCTTATATGGTCCTAATATTCCGTCATAGAAACTAGAGTGACAAAATGCAGAATACTTGTATAATCCGTGACAGAGTCAGTCGTAATCTGTTTATTTGTGTGTTATTTATTGTGATGACAGATATTGCCGGGGGCATTTTGAAACCAACTCTTGCTGGCTCCAACCAGCCGTCCAATCAGCAGCCAGAGAAGCTGGTGTCAGATGACCTTGACTCCTCTTTGGCCAACCTCGTTGGCAGTAAGTATTTTGCTTTCGGTTCTTTGACTCTAATTCAGAATAAACAGAGAAGAGGCTATTAAAGGCATGTTTATACAGACATGACATGGCACTGAGCATAAGATGTTCGCAGGTAAATATTTGTGGAAATCATCTAACAGCTTCCGCTTGACTTTTGTTTTAGACCTCGGCATTGGAAACGGCACAACGAAAAAGTAAGTGGTGGGTCAGCGCAGGACGCTTTAAAGCAGCAGTTGCAGGTCTGAGCTGTGCTTTCAGAAGCTGATGCAAATATAAACTGTCTTAATCTACAGTGACATCCACTGGAGCCAGCCGGGTGAGAAGAGGCTGACCGGTGGCACCAACTGGCAGCCAAAGGCAGCACCAACCACGACCTGGAACCCCGTCTCCATGGTGATACACACAGGCCTTTTACTATAGTGCTATACTGTCTGCCTTAGCTGCGTTACTGTGCTGGTAGCATGCTCATCATTTACTGAAAAATAACTGTTTTCATAATGTGCATGTTTGTTATTTGTGTTGGATAAATGTAAGTTCTCATTGGCCTGTTTGTATCTCTACAGCCCCCCTCAATCATGGCCTTCCCTGCCACCACACCCACAGGCATGATGGGATATGGCATGGTCAGTATTATGACGTTCTCTATGTATGTTTGCAGTATAGGTTATAAAGTAGAACTGGAGCTACCACTGTCAATTACAAATAACTAATACTAATAATAATAATAACTAATAAATACAGTGACTTACTGATTAATTCAAATATCACCAATAATCACTAAGATCCATTGCAGGTTACCAGAACCCAAACTACTAAAGCTTTTTTTAAAGCAAGTCAAATAAAAAATCAATATTTTTTCGCAATGACAATGAAACTGAGCAAAGCAGCACATATCAGAAACTGGTTTCAGGAAATGTTTGGCATAAATTATACAGTAATATAAACAATAAATTATCTATAAATATCAACTGCTGAATTTTCTAATGTTCAACCTTTGCATTAATTGACTGGCCATTCCAGATGTAACATGCATCGGTCTCTCGGTGAAGCACCCGAGTTGAATCATCAAAATCTAAAAATGTGCTGATTGAATTCATAAAGCAGATTACAGAAATACTGTATCACTGTCTAATAACTTATTTGGTGCTGTGGGATACTTTACAGCCTCCACAAATGGGCTCCATGGGGATAATGAATCCACCCACCATGATGTACACCCAGCCTGTGATGAGGCCACCCAACCCCTTTGGTT
Source organism: Lucifuga dentata (assembly GCA_014773175.1). NCBI lineage: Eukaryota > Metazoa > Chordata > Actinopteri > Ophidiiformes > Bythitidae > Lucifuga > Lucifuga dentata. Next base: position 150,529 of record VXCM01001349.1, read on the forward strand.
CTGTGTCGAGTGCTCAGGTGGGTGAACAGCTCGCTGCCTACTGTCAGAATCCATTTATATAGTTATAGCAGTGAGAAAAAAGGTGGATTCATTGTGTTATGTACCAGAGTTAGTCCTTGTTACGTGTGTGTGTGTCTCTGTGTCATACTACACAGTGCTGCAGATAACAGTTTTAACAATGGACCTATTACTCTGTTGAGGAGAAAGGCACAAAACTGCAAATCATCACCCTGTTTTCCCCAACAGCGTCTTTAATTAACCTTTCATCTTTTCTTCAACTTTTCCAAACTAATCTCATTGCTCCTTCAGTCTTGGTACTGACTCTCTGACTTCTCGTCTGGTCCTCCTACTTCCTCTATCTCTTCCTGAAATAGCCCTCTGCAGCCTCTAGTCCTTCCAGCCAGAGTCCTCTTCGAGCCCCTGGACAGGATCCATTTGCACACCTCTCTCTCAAGGATTTCTTGTAGAGCATCTCTTCAGGTACAGCATGCACCTGCATGCATCACATGCCCCGTGCTAAATCCCTACGTTTCTTTTTTAACTTGCCCCATTTGCATTCTCTCTCTCTCTCTGCTTTTTTCGTGATTAAATGCTAGCTGTATTTTTCTCTTGCTTATTCTGCTTTAGCTTGGCTGTAGTTGTTTTTGAATTTCTTGTCTGCTTTAAAGGATTGACTGCATGTCTTTAATTTATCCAGACCAGTACAATGTGAGCAACATCTGATAATGATATATTGGCCGATATGTATTTTTTTTGCATACACACTGAAACATGGACAAGCACTTTTGGCAATGATCCATTGAAACTGGGTTGAGGTAAAGATATGCACTGATCCTGCCTTTGTGTGCTGTGAGAAATACAGTATATTTGTTAAGTGCACATGAACAGCCATAAGAAGTCATAATTACCAGCTGCCAAGTTGTGAGCTTTTAGGGGTTAGGGTTTATTTATCATTTTATTCCCAACCAGAATGAATGTGTGAATGTGTGACTTGATTTTTACTTCTGGCCTCAGAAGTGGGAGCTTTCGAGGAGAGCATGAAGGCAGCATGAGTCACTAACAATGAACCTTATCATCAAAGATGACAGTAGCTGTAACAGTAAGCTCTGACCAGTCATTTTATAAATAATTTGGTTCAAATTTATTTATTATTGGGATAAGCCCCTTGAGATGCAGCATCTCGTTTTCAAGGGGGACCCAACATATAACACAAACAATACATAGCAACAGAAAAGTGATAACAAACAACATATAACAAACAAAACAAATACACAACAATCAAACAAAACAAAACAAAAGAAAAAAAAAAGCACAACACCACAAGTTGACCAAAGTAGGGCTAAATATACTGAAAATAAGCAGTGTAATGTGATGGATATCAAGTACAATCAAGTATAAACATACAGGTATAAAGAATAAACGGTGACAGTGACAGACATCATTGAAAATAAAAATAAAATAATAACACTTAAACGCTGACAAACTAGCTGACACAAAATGTGTCCTATTCTAGTAATATACTTTCCTAAAGAGAAAGAAAAAACTATAATAATAGGACTGAATTTCCTTAATTTTCATAAGAAACAGTTTTTTAAATATATTTGCACCAAATTTCACCTTTTGATAGTCAATCGTTGGATAAAAATGCCTGTTTTTGTTTTTTTTGTTTTTTTTTGTTTTTTTTTAAGATCTCATTGAGAGCTGTATTACTTTTGAAAATATTGATGGAACTACTGAAAAACACAATGCTTAACATAATGTTAAGAAATTAATTTAAAAATTCCTGACTCCCCNCCGGATCAGGATTAGCACTAAAATTGAATGGGTTCTTCTAATGGCCCACCCTTTGTTAAAATTGGTTCATAGCTTTTTGAGTAATTCTGCTGACAAATATACAAAAATAACCTTCCTGTCTGAGATAATAAGAAAAATTGAGGTCAAATACACAATCAAACACAGCCTGTAAAATATTTATTTATTTACTGCAGCTTCTTTTTGCATATCTGCTAATAAATACACAGATAACTATGGCCGGTACAATATAGATTTTATTTGGGCTTTATTCGTTTCATACCTTAGCTCACTCATGCAGGTCTGTTCTCCTGTTTCACCACAAGCTGCTCAACCTTTAACCTTGTAGCGTTGCTGAAACTAACAGGTAGTAATTGAAGCCGTATTCTCTCTGTTGCCCTTCCACAGATGCAGTTCATGTAAAATGAAGGAAGTGTCTCTCAGAAGATGAAGCACTTAGCAGCCAAGCTTTGTCCTCGTTGCAGTCCAACTCTTCAGAGAAACATTCTCACGCCCCCAGACACAGACATGTCAGAACACAATGGTGCAGCGACTGTCAGAAACCATGGTAACCATCTCCAAATGACGTTTGGCGATAACTCACGCCCCATTATTCTGTAATTTGTCCAAGACATGGAGTGATGCTGCTGTCTAACCCCCCTAAAAGGATTCCTTATCCTTAATCTGTAAAGGTAGTTCCAGGTGCTGAGAAACTTTGATGTTATGTATTTGGAAATACTGTGGTTGGATGTAAAGGCTTGATGTGGGGGAGGGGAGAGGGAGGTGGCAGGAAGTAGTTGTCCTTCCCTTTCTTGATCTGATCATCAGTCATCCATTTCCTACAGTTATTTAACTGTCACTACGTAGTGATGCTAATGACGTTTACACCTGTTTAGTTTTTGTCTTTTTTACTGTGTTTACAGTAGACATTCCTTGTGTGTTGTTTGTATTTATTTATGATTATTGGTTTAAGATTGGGGAAAAAATATAAAATGTACATTGAACAGCCGTGGGAGCGCTTCAGCGTTAAACAAGAATCTCAGACTATCATTGAGAGGTAGAGTTAAAAATAGCTAATATGTAAATTACACCTATTAAGCAGAATGATAGAGCACTAAATATTCTCCAAGTTTTGTGTTTTAAGAAGAATTTTTACTAGATGAAAACTTTCACAGTCTCCGTTGTACTTAAAGTGCAGGGGTTAGAGTACGAGTCAGTTATCTACAGTATATAGTCGATTCTGTGCCTATAGGGTTTTCTGCAAACGAAGAGTTTTCCATCATCCACGATTCTGAAGCGTCACACTGGGTAGTGGGCTCCATTTGCTTTAAGCTTGGCATGCCGTTGACTCACTGACCGTATTCAAGGCTGCCTTTACTCTGAATGTGAAAGAGTTGTCTTCATGTTGCACACATCTTTCCATGCTACAGTTCCTCACGGAGTGGGATGAGAGGACCATGTGTCTGGTTGCTGCTTAGCTGCTGCTACAGCAAGCGTGGGGGGGNGGGGGGGGGGGAAGGGTCAGGCAGATTTGATGTAAATTAATTGTATAAAAGATCCAGAGGAGCAGGGGAGAGTGGAGCGCTGTTGATCGGTGCTCTGTGTATATAAAAACTGACTGTTCTTTGAGTGCAAAAGTGAAAGATGTATGAAATATGAAAGCAATTCAATCAAATTTGACTCTACCTAAGTTTGATTCAGGATATTCTCTGCGTTTGTCTCCGCAGATCTTTTCTTTATGTAATTAGAAGGTGTAGCAGACAATGACTGAAGTCTTTTCTTTCTTTTACAAATAAAGAGCAGCTTCCACAAACTTGTCTTTCTTTGGTTCTCATTAAAGTGAACATTGTAGTACTGAGTTATAGTGAATTTTAAATGGTGTTACTGTTTCTTAAAAAGCAAAGAGAAGCAGATTTGTTCACTGCTAACCTAAGGATTTTTTTTTCTGTATTGAAATTACTTTTGAATTTTTACTCTTTCCAATCAACCTTCTATTTCCCGATTATTAATTGATTGATAATTAATAGCATTAGTAATCTATCTACCTGTCCTGTCAGTATAGGCATTTGAGATACACATAAATTCAACAAAGCAGGTATTTTTGGCCAAGAACATCATTAGATAGTTACGAACATAACATTACTAAATTGAATTATATAATTACAGTATTTACAGTAACACTTTTTTCCATGATGTTGGCTTTACCCAGTGTTGTGAATGTTTTTTTTATATGGACAACTATTAACATGAGCTGCAATCCAGCAGATGAATACCACTCAAAACAAGAATTTAGAGAGGTTTGTTCCACAATGAGAAGGGTGAGGAATTCAGTGAATGTTACAGAAGAATTTCATAACTAAATCCTTACAGCATCATCCAGCTTCAGGTTTCCAGCTGCTGCTTTTTCTTTTTCTTCTCTTTCTGGGATTAGAAAGAGAAATTAGGAGGGATTCAAATTCGAGGGTGGAAAGTAAGTCTAAGTACTCAGGTCATGTACTAAAGTACAATTTTGAGCTATTTTGCAGTTATTTAATTTTTCTATTCCAATAAATTTAAGAGAACAATATTAGTTTTTACTCAACTACATTTATCTGACATTTTGTAGATGAAGACTTTAAATCTAATAAGAGAAAAAAATAAGCATAACAGTGAGGCTATATATATATATATGTTTGTGTGTGTGTGTGTGTGTGTGTTAAAGTGTTTTCACTCAAAGACACAATACACTTTATGACACTATCTAAAGAGATGAATGCATTTTCTCAGCCTGAAGAGGAGTGTGTCATCCTCCAACTGATCTGAAAGTGAAAACTTCCAAAATGGGTTAAAAAAAAAAAAAAAAAANAAAAAAAAAAAAAAAAAGTCTAAAAATTTTCAAATTTGGAGATTTATATTATCACCAAAATGTTCTTTGTTCATTCCAAAAATTCCAGAATTGGAGATGCAACTTTTTACATACTATTTCATGTTTGAAATTTTTGAGATGTTCACTTCAAAGTCCTCTGCTTTGCGCCTGTAAATCTTTTAGATGTGTGTACCTTCCCTCCTATTTTAGTTTCACTATTATATTGTATATCACAGGCACATCATTTGTACTGTCACTTGTTTGCCTTTAACTGGAATTTTTGATGAAGGACTTTTATTTGCAATGAGATTATTTCCGTTGTGGTTTCATTAAGTAAACAATAAGAGCATCAACTGTTGAATTTAGATCATTGAGCTGTTCAGAAAGTCACTGGACAGGCCAAAGAGTTCCACATCATGGCCCCATTAAATCCCTTTAAGTCCTTCAAACTGTAGAACTGAAAAACAGGTGAGGAAACACACCTGGACAGGTGTCTTAAAGCTTGTGTTTGATAATAGCTCAGCTCTGGATTTCCTCAGGGATACACGGTTGTAAACACATACACGCCCCTTAGTCAAACAGCCTGATGGGAGTCTCTGGAAACTGAGGACACCTGCTGGACGCTACCGGGTATTACACCACATGCGGCTCCAAACGCTTTATCCTGAATTTAACAAACTCATACCACTTCCTGCTGGGTTTGACATCATGAAGACTCCAGATAAGTGGTGAATTTCGCCTGAAATCGTAAACCTGTGGGTGTGAGAGTGGAATAAGTGCACCGAGCAGCTGCCTGAGCTCCAGCTCCGTCAGGTCCTCCCCATCCACAGGAGTCCGCCCTCCTCTGCTCCCTGTCAGAGGAGCTCCTCTCCTCCCGCAGCAGCCCCGCGGAGCAGATCCAAACTTCCAGGTGTTTACCGACTCAGGAGGATGGGAGTGACAGGAGCCGCTTAGAGGAGCTGCAGGGGTCCTGTGAGCGCGTCGGTAGGCGACATCTGCACATTTCTGCTCTTATAGTCAGACTCAGAACGATGCTTAATATCTCAGAGTTATAGGAAGGAAGCCGCTGGCACAGTCTGGGTAATTCAATGGAAATTTGCCAAAATTTGCCAAAGTTTGTTTTCTGTTTCATATGTTTTTGGTCATTTATTCTATGTATGCCTTAGAAGGAGGAACAATTCAGGTTCCATAGAAAGTATCTGAAATAAAACATAGGATTATACCCTAATTCTCCACAATCCTAAAGTTTAGAGTCTATTCAAATGAAATAGCCATCTGTGCTGTAAAGTGTGAATATCTCACCAAATAACAGAACGATTTTAATTAGCTCTCAATAAAGCCTTAAAAAAAAACTTAATTCCTTAAATTCCAGAATATCTACTTCAGGTTTTCACTTTTATCTTAACCTGTTTGTCGTGGTAAAGCATCATTTTTACTGATCTCCCTTAACACACCTCAGATGACTCAGACTTTGCGTTGATGTTATATTAGCAACCAGTTCTCTGAGCAACTGTGCAAAAGGTGTCTTATTGCTGCATCACAGGTGCTAAGGGTTTCCTTCTCACTTAGTATCAGTATTATACTATTATAGTCATGTAGAACTTGCATGTTAAGTCATATAGAATAATATTTTCTGAACGTTTTTTGGAATTTCACACTTTCCTGGCATTTAAAGAAATGTGAGGTGGTAAAATAAAGGAACAATGAGCAGAAATGTTGCTATTTAGGATCTGTTAAGGTGGATTTGTCTGGCAGCTGGTGGTTTCTCCCAACCTGAGAGCTTTTCCACACCTGAGAGAAACAAGGAGGAGGAACCATGATTGACCTGAGCCACCTGACAGAGGAGGAGAAGGGGGTGATAATGACGGTGCTGAGGAGGGATGCTGAGCTGAAAAAGGCAGAGGAGGAGCGAATCATGTATGTATACATCTTAAATAGGCAGCCACCTTAATTTTCACTCCTATATTGCTGCAAAACAAGTCGTAATCAGGAATCCTCATCTCAATATGTTTCACATCAGCAGAAATTTATTTGTACTATAATTAAACAGAAGTCACATTATCAAGTGGATGCCATTTTAATGATTTAATAAGTATGGCCAAGTCTTCTATCAACGTTTCTGTGACAGGAGGCCTTTGTGGGACAGTAAACATGCTGGTCCAAGTCCTACTTGTCTGACCATAATAGAATAACACAATAACAGCTCGGTCAGATACAGACGTTGCTTCCATCACTGAGAAGGCTCAACATGAGATACTGCAGGTAATTAGATTACAACCATGGTTCACTCCACTCATGAGAGAGGATCATGCTGCTCTGATGGACAGGAATAGAAACACTCAGAGGCACAACAGTGAGAAACATCCCATGCATGTATGAGATCCAACTATAGCCAGAAAAGTACTCTAAAGTAAAGTAGATAATGCTAAAATTGTTGATGCATTACCTTGAATCTGCTACATGTTAATACATCAATAATGAAAATTCCTAAAACTGGAGACAGCAGGTAAAGTTGAGAACCTTGTATAGCAAACTTTGGAGAAATAGGAATAAAACAATGAAAATTCTAGGATGAATTAATAAAAATCCCCCAAACTTGAGATACAAGCTCAAGCTTTTTCAATTGACAGTGTTACCAACTTTCTATGTAATTTTGGAGCATGAATTAAATGAATCTCACAAATTTTCCCAAATTAGATTGAGATAATTTTAAAAATTCCTAAGGTAATACCTAAAATGCTTTTTCTTATTGAAGCAAGACAGAGATAAAAGATTTTATCTGACAAAAGCAACATTTAATGAACGTATCTCATATTGAATTTTTATTCTGCAAAGTAACTAGTGAGTACATCCATTAGATAAATTTAGGAGTAAAACATACAATATTTCTATTAGAAATATAGTGGAATATGAGTAGAATGTAACACAGAATGGAAAAACTTGTGTACTTTAATTGAATATTTCGTATGCTATTTTCCCTTTACCTTAAAGTTCAAAGAACCTTAAAATTGTAGCTATGTACAGTAATTGATTAGACATTCATGCTGTACAATACAGTTGCAGCAGCATTTTGCCTTCTTCTATTTTGGGATTAAATTATGTCAAATATTGCAGTTGGAGAAATGGCATGAACAGCCAAACAAAATCTTAAAATCCAGCCAATCTATCTTAATGCAATTTAGGCTCGAAAACACCTGCAAACATGCTCTCCATGTACATAATATATATATATATATATACATAACATTCCATGCTGTAGTAGCCTGTGATCCATTCTGACCTCCCTCATGTGTCCCCAGGAAGAGAGACTCCTTCACTCCTAACATACAGCCACAATTTGAGCAATAAATGTATAAAACCTCTTTGAAGCTGTGGTACATTTCATTTTTAAAAGCCAAGAATGCCATGAAACAGCGTGCTTTTCATTGAGTGTAAATGAATTGACTGGGCAGGTTTTTCATCAGCAGGAGACTGACTCGGGCCAAGCCTGGGCCAGACACAGCGAGCATTCAGTCTGGTGTAAAAGGATTAAGCCAACAGCCGGTAATAATGTGCAACCCTTTTTTCACATGACCACTGAGCTTTTCCAGCAAGAGGGAGGATGAGTCAGAATGGCCATTTTAAGGCATGATTTCTTGTATTTTTATTCAGTTCACTGGAAATAGTTTCCTGGTAGTAACTTTGGAAGAATCATGTTTGCTAAATATGATATCTGACCAATCATAATGCAGGTCAAAAATTTAGTTTGTTCTGTACTAAAAATAAACTTTATTAATACAGCACCTTTCTTTAAGTGCATTTGCAAAGTAAATAGAGCAGGGGTTCTCCATCTGTGGGACATGTTCCTCTGGTGGTACTCAAAGTGCCCCCTGGTGGTCCACCGGATGACTCTGGAAATTTCTGCAGAGGATCTAAACAATTGACATCTATGAAAATTTTGTTATTGTGGCAAAGTATTTCCAAATAAAATGTTTTCATTTCATACAAAATAGTTTTATAATGATTCATTATTTTTCTCTTTTACTTAAGAATTTTTTTTTTAGTTGAAAATAGCCCAACTCAGCTATGTACTTCTGTTCAAGGTGGATGTCTAAGTTTTCATGATCATACTGTAAACTTCTCAATTTCAGTATGGTACACGAGGGGTTTCTATGATTATGGTTTGTAGATATTTTGATACTTGGAAAAAAAAAAAGCCAAATTAAACTCAAAATAAAAAAGTAAGAAAACAGAATCAAAACAAACTGTATCCAATCATTTCTTTCTTGCATGTGAAAAAACATGTCTTTTTTTTTCATTTTTCTGCCCTTGACTTTATATTTCTCCTCATATTTAGAGAACGCTACTCAGATACTCAAGAGTTATTCAAAGACCTGAATTAAAAAGGTGTCAGATTCTCCATTCAGCATCTTTTATTTGTTCATTCTCTAGACAGTCTTTTTGTGTCTGTAGCCACTGAGCTGCAGAGCTACAATTTCCTGTGCCCTTCATTACTTCTATTCAATAAGAAAAAGAGCATTCAGCTGCTATTATGTTGTCAAGAAATTCTTAAGTATTTAACATTTGAGTATTTTCTTTACTTTTTTATTAGTCAAAAATACTTTGCTGTCACTCATAACTAATATTTTTCGGTGACTCATATCTTTTCATGTCTCCTTTGTGTTTTTGTATCAGGAAGCTACAGTCGTTACTGGACAGCAGCTCACAGGCAGACTATAAGCTGAAGTACCTGACTGGGGAGTGGTTTTACGAGGTCAAGTCCCGCAGACACATGGACAAGATCCATGGCTCAGAGATCATCCTGGCCTCCATGAGACAGAGGAAAGCTACTAGTTTAGGTGTGTTCACATGTAAAGTCAAACGGGCATGAAGGCTAACCTGTAAGCATCTGCTCAAAAATGTTGTACCACAATGATAAAATAGGATATTTGGATATTGCGCAGTGTTTTGGAATCTTTGTATGCTCAGCTCATTTCCCCTCTCTACTGCAGATGGCTCCCTCAAAATTGAAAAATCCAATAAGGTATCTAGCGGCCGAGACTCAGACATTGTTTGTCCATCTAAACCTGCCAGATGTTATGTGCCAATGCAGCTGCAGGAGACAAGGTACATTCCCTGTCCTGTCTATCTATTTCCTATTGTTATCCTGGAAAAGAAGTAGATGAATTTGCTTGACACAGCTTTCATTTAAGCTGGCTGTTCAATAGAGTTCAGTGAGAGATAATTGAGTTATTTACTTTATTGACTTTTTTGAGACATCAGCATAAGATCTTCTGACTGGATAAAGACTTGCTGGTCTGTGATTGGTCTCCATGTGACAAATACAGTATATGACTGGGGTGAATTAATGCTGGAGAAAGCATTTTCCAGATCTAAGACATAAGATGTAATCTTACTGTTTTGAGGATAGTAACTCCCCTATTCTAGTGAATTGTGTGTAATACACGCACGTGTGCATGGGTGTATTATCTGTGGTTGTCTTGTGACTCAGGCTGTGTAAACATAGGTGGTGCTAACATGGAATATGTCCGTTTTATAGCTTACAGTATCTAACTACTCACAGGATGTGGTCTAATGGTCTGATGTACGATTGAAAAACAGGCTTATTTAGTGTGTTTAAATAATTGTTTAACTTTATCTTTCTCACCCTTACTCTAAATGAGAATAGACTTTCTTACATCAATATCTTGTTTATTTTTATAATGTAGTTCCACCAAAGGGATAAAAACTTCCCCATCCTATGGCTCTGATGTCAGGCACCAGTAGTTTTGTTTAGGTTTAATGAAAATATGATAAAAAAAAAAAAAAAAAAAAAATCCCCAAAATGTTGCATTTATCTCTTTAAGTGCAGCTTACTCCAGTGGGTGCTACTTGTATGTATATTAAGATAAGAAAAAACTTTATTTATCCCAAAGGAAATTGTTACCTATTAGTATAGAACTTGGCAAGCAACATAAAATGCATTCCACTCTTATCACAGTCCATTTAATATTTGACTTGGTGGGGTTTCTTAACTTGTGCATAAGGCTGTAAATTGGCTAAACAAATAATAACAGCCAAAGGCTGTACAAGCCAAACTCCTTGCCACTCAGTGCAGCAAGAGCAGGTTTTACAATGCTGCTCCTGTGGGTTATTTACACATGAATTTAAAAGCAATAAAATGACGAAAACCTGCTGCCCTTAATACACAGTAAATTCTTTCACAAAGCTACAGTGGCATTTATTGTGACTTTTGTCGGACAGGAATCGTATGGAATGTTTTCTGAGACTTCAGTATTTTGATTTTCTAGTCTTTATTGGCCTTTCCTCTCTTTGATATGATCATTATTTGCATTAATTAAGCCCAGCCATGTGCATTATATGTCTGAGCAAAGCAGCCACAAATATACTGAAGATTTTTCCACAATATGGTAAAATGTTTCATGCAGAGAAGGTTGTAGAAAACTCAGTCAGGTCAACTGGATTCAAGTTTTTAATTCTGAAACGTTTCACCATCCATCCAAATGGCTTTGTCAGACATTGACTGATGAAGCCATTTGCATGGATGGTGAAACATTTTAGAATTAAAAACATGAATCCAGTTGACCTGACTGAGTTTTCTACAACAACTTATCTACCGCCTGGATGACTGAGAATCTTCATCAAAATCAATTCATATACGGAACTTTATTGATATTTCACACTTCACACTACTGTCTTCATTCAACTTTGCTAACTCCTCATGTTAAAAAAAAAAATCACATTTTTTCCAGCGATGAAGAAAAAGAGAAACTGAATTCAGCAATCCACTCTCCAGGAAGGGTAGGCATATGTGTTAAATATAATAACGCAAATAACAAAAGCAGATTGGTCTTTTTTGGTGTGGTCTTGTTTTAGTAATCATACAACTATTCAACCCCTTCAAGCAAAGGCACAATCCTTTCAACCGAGCTTCCCTTATTCTGGTGGAGCCATCTGAAAAGACAGCGGTCGTGGTAACCGCTGGAGACCAGGAGTTTTCTAAGTCATCTGAGAAAGGTTTGTAAGATTATTTAAAGCACTAAAATGAATATGCACTGAAATCGACAATGTAATCTTTCATGTAACTTTTCCGTTTCTGTTAGAAGGCATACCTCCGCTGAAGAGTCAAGCAGCTGCTGATTCCAGTCAGACTTCAGGGGGCTCCGTCACATCAGAAAGCTCCTCAGTAGGCTTCAGGCCTGTGCCCAAAGAAAGGACATTTCTTTCAAAACATACCTACATCGCATCAGAAAGCAATGGCTTTGGCTTAGATCCACAGACAGGGTCAGAGGTCATTGTCCCTGCCCCACGATTCAGCCTCCAGCGTGGCTCTAGTGGGGACTCTAACCAGTCCAGCCTAAAGGGCCAAGAAGAAATGTCACAGAAAACTGTGGTTACAGTGTCTCAAGTATCTCAGTCCAGTCAGCCATCCAGCTCTCCAGATTATAGAAACCTACCAGCTATAACAAGAGACAGGTTAGTGGAAAATTCCTCTTATAACTTCTATCCAAAAGCCTTCACTGAAGCTTCCTCATTCTTTCCCTGAAACTGACAACCTGTGCAATTTCAGCATAGTCACATACACCCAACGTGATGCATCCCCTGAGAGAGAAATACAACTGAGGAGAGAAGAAAGAGATGAAGTGAGCCAAAGAGAAGATGCAGGTTTGCATGCTGTCACTCTACACACTGCAGGGATTCAGGATTCAGAGAGCAGAAACAACAGCAGTGTGGGAACAGGGACGAGACAGGAGGAACTGAGTGTGACCCATAGCACTGTGGGTAAGTTCAGCCTCAAAAATAACTCTGTCTGCACTCTGTCATCACTGGGTTTAGATTTTTTTATGAAGAATAATTGCGAAAGGAAAAACCTAAAAAAATATTAGCAATAATTACTGGATCCTTATATTGAAAGCTGTTTTCACACCTTTGTTTGCAGATCCGCCTGTATCTTATGACCTCAACTTTATTGATAAGACTGACCAACCCTCACCCATAAAACCAAATCAAATACATGTGTTCAAATTATCCCCTCAGACCTCTAATGTCACTGCTGATGAGGAGGACGCCATTGCAAAGGTGCTGGAATGGATCAGCCGCAGTACAGACAGCAGTGATTGGCTAAATATAAAGGACAGTTGTGAGGTTACCAACAGTGCTGACAGACACGTAGACAGAAAGTTATTAAGAATTGCAGAGGCTGAGAATGTCTATGAACCCATAGTTAATTTACAAAGAGAGACCTGTGAGGCTAAAGATAATGTGGAGCAGATCAAGTTAAGAGTCACTGGCAGAGCAGCGAACACGGAAGTAAATGAAATCCAAGATGAGATGAAGAAAGAAGGAGAAAGAGAAAGAATGAGGCCACGGGAGGAAAAAGATAATGACGATGAAAGCCAAACACTCAAAATCTCTCATCTTAAGTCATTCTGGGAGAAGAGCAGCACTGGCCCCAAGATACTTATCAGCAGATCAAACATGGTTAATGACAAAGAAAAGAAACCTGTTCAGCTCTCAGTGGACAAAGAAGAGGAAAGAGAAGTGAAAAACTTTCTCGGAATCTCTGACATAAATGCTGCTCCTGGAGAAAACAGCGAGAAGGGAAGCTATGATACGTATGAATCTAATGTCAGAGAGAGAGAGCAGCAGCTAATAGTCAGGCCAGAGAAAGACATAGGATGTGAAAGTGTTCATATAAATGTAACTAATAACCAACGATCAGACTACAGTGTAAAGATGGACACCAACCAACAACAGGTTCCTGGAGCTCAAATGAACACTGACCCATCATACGACACAGATCATTTAAAGTTACAATCCATTCCCCAACAAGCTGACAGAAGAGGGTCAGACACTGAGATTATACCTCTAACCAGAGTCAGTCCACAGCTAAGGACCCCCTTCCAGTCTGGACACAGCCCAGAGAGACCAAATCCACAAACTCTTTCGCACTCGAGAGAAAGTCCTCTGCAAGATGAACTGTCCATTCCTACACCTCAGATTGATCCAGAGCTCCAAACAAAGGACAGTCCAGAGCTCCAGACACTCTACCTGTCCAAAACCAAGTGTCAAGTGCCAAGTGAAGAAGCAAAGATGAGGAATAGTGAGGATCAAAGTGTGCAATCAAACATGTCTCCTAAACGAAAGGAGGAAACATCTATTAAAGACAGAACTAACAGCCCCCATTCACAGAGACAGAATCATACACAGCAAGAAAACACTACGGAGAGGATAAAGCAGCTTAAAACTTTCTGGGAGCAGGAGAGGAACAAACCTGTGTTTTACACTGGCAAATCTAAAGCTTTGGGGGATGGTAAAGCCATTCGTGGTGCAAACCAAACCAAATTAAACAAAAGATTCACCAAGTCAGAATACGACCTGACGTCAATTGTCAGTGATTTGGGCAGCGATGGAGAGGACTCTGCCAAAAATCAACAAAATTTCACAGTTTTTACCATGAATCAGAGGCTAGAAAAACTGTCCCCAAGTCTTAGCACAAACCGCATACAATTTAACACTTTGCGGGAGTTCTGGGATGAGGCCACGTCAGATTCCAAAAGTTCACTTTCCTTTGACAAACCCAAAAGCCCCAAAAAGAAAGAGCAAATAGGTGCCCAGCATCAACCTCAGGAGTTAAAGTGTGTAGATGCTGAGTTTTACTGCACATCCCCCACTGTGGAGAAAACAAATACAAGACCGGTCACCGTGAAATCATCTCCACCCAGTCGATCAAAGTTGCCTCATGACAGACAGATGGGGTCTGTATCACGAGCAGGGAGTGACAGCAAATCTAATCTGTCTAATCAAATGACAGTTGAGTTGGGTCAACAGAGAGAAATCAGATCCTCAAAAGATTCTAGTTGTGAAGAGAAACTCACTAAACCCCAAAGCAGTGAGGGCAAGGAGACCCGTCCTCACAAGAACAAGAAAGAAGGTGCTGGAAATTTCTGTGGTCATGGAAATTCTTTGCGGCGAGCCACAAGCATGTTTGCTCTGAGCTTTCCTGAAGAAAAAGACTTTTCAGGCCAGAGTAAAAGGGATGTGAGCCCTATCCATTCCCCGAGCAGGAAGCAAAGCACAGACCGCACACAGAATAGGAGGCACACCACCGAAAAAGGAGCCACATTGAGGAGACTAGAGGAGAACGAAATTCCGACTCCACTTGCACATGCTTTTGTTCCAGCAGACTACCGGCATTATTTGGGTATGACAGATAAGAGCAGCGTACACACTTCCCTCACTCCAGCACTGAACGTAGACAGGTCAGAGGGAAATCCTGCAAATGAGCTAGATGGGCTGGTGAGGACCAGCACCCCTGTTGGCTCAGAGGAATGCTATGGCAAGAAGAGCAAAAAGGCCTGTCAGTGCCCCCTGTGGGTAAACTGCAGCAGCTCAGACACAGGTCAAGAGTCATCTGTGAGCAGCACATCAGAAACCTGGTCCAGGAACAGTTCTAACCGTGAGCAGTAACTTCAGTTTCTGTCGTGTAATAATTATAACTGTTTT
This sequence comes from Lucifuga dentata, assembly GCA_014773175.1. Lineage (NCBI taxonomy): Eukaryota > Metazoa > Chordata > Actinopteri > Ophidiiformes > Bythitidae > Lucifuga > Lucifuga dentata. The sequence continues at coordinate 165,671 of VXCM01001349.1, forward strand.
TAAGCAAAAACATATAGGCTACACCCTATATTATAACCACATGGTATGCCTATGATTTTAACCTGCTAATATATAAGGGCAAACCAATCTACAGACTTTTGCTTGATGCTAGTTACGTTTTTGTCTTGGGTTCAAAATAATGAATTTAGTTTATTGCAACTAAAATAAAAAATATATATATATTATTTCCATATCAATTAAAATCACCACAGGGTCAGAAAAAAGAACAGATTTAATATTTTTTTTTTTTTTTTNTTTTTTTTTTTTTTTTTGCAAATAATGTTTATTACAACTAAAACTGAACCCCAGCTGAAGAGAGTGAAGGGTTCTTATAGATTTTCCACAGGCGTCTCTGCCAGTTGATTAATAGTGGCTTGATCATCTGCAAAACACCACAGCTTCCACAAGAAAAAAAGAAAATAAAAAAATAAACTANAAAAAAAAAAAAAAATTACAGATGTGGAATAGCATCATAGATTAGAGTCTGTGAAGGTTAGAGTTAACAAACATTTAAACCTCCTATATACACAACTGTCCATTAAAATGTCCATTGAAGTATTCCAAACTCCTGCTGTACGCCTGTTCACAAACATCCGTCCAGCAGTATCCTTCATACATGTCCGTGTCTGCTTATCTGTGTTGGCAGAAGCAAATCTTTGTAAACACTGTGACCCTGCAGTCTGCTGCCATGTTTAATTAGTGGGCTGGGTGACACATAGCCATGACTTTACTGACAGCATACACCAATCTGACTGTGGAAATACAAATTTACCTTCTGACTAATCTGTAAATTTACCTTCTGACCAATGTCCAGGTTTTACCTCAGCTGAAGTACTTTGGAACATCTTTACAAAGTAAACTTTTATATATTAATGAATTACACATCAGGTACACTCAGGGTTGTTTATATTAGCAAATGTGAACATGTCAGTCAGACATCACAAATTAGAAACTCTTTTCCATGTAGGGTCGTGATAAAATAAATAATGCTGCACTTTTTCATTTAGCATCTTCATACTTTTTCAGTGCCTGTTCTATATCTGCTTGGACCACATGTAGTTTATATACTTATTTTCCACATCTTACCAGAAATATCTGGATTTCCATTTACATGTATTGATTATTCTGTAGGTGTAGCACAGGAGGCATCAGAGCATTGAACTTGTTTCTATAAAATAATCTCTGATTTAAGATTACATTATATTATAGCCTTCGGGATAAAATAAAGGTTTATTTTATCTTATCTTAAATTGACACACTGTTGTGATGTTTTGAGGAAGTTTTGAAGTTAAAGTGTTAAACTGCCACAGCTTGTGCCAATAGCTCAACTGTCCCTAAGCAAACACTCCTTAAAGAACCATACCACCCATTTTGTATGTTTGAGCCTAATATATTCCATGTTCATAAGTTATGTTACTGACAATCATTTCCCAAAGGATAAAACTATATTTCAGCTTTCCTAATATTTTGCAAACTCTCTTAATCTTTCAAAATCAAATATTCAAGTGATACACCCACCTTAAAAATCCATGTTTCTCCTGTTAATAGTTACACAAAATTATGAAGTCATGGTTGTTAAAATTTTTCAATAAACGCAAGTCTTCTTTTGGGACTACATTCCCCGATGGAGACATACGTTCACTACATACTTTTTATTGCGCTTAAATGCTAAAATTACATAACTTCTAAAAAAAAAAAAAAAAAAAANTCCCAAGAACATTTCAAGTATCAACAAGTTGATTTTAATAGCATACCAGAATGAACTGAAACCAATCATGGTCTGGAAGGTAGGAAACAAAAAATTAATTCATCTTCCAGTAGTATGCTGTGAGAAATGATTGTCAGTAACCTACATGTATGAAAATTGAATATATTAGGTTCAAACATGCAAAATGCACGGTATGGTCCTTTAAGGGATCTACCAAAGTTAATTAGAGTTTTCCCCTAATACTTAGGTGAAAAAAATGAGGACCAGCACCCTGTAAAGAAAGCACTGAGGCGAGCCGAAGCATGGCCCAAAAATCTGGCTAAAAGCATGGAGGACATCACAAAACCCTTATCACCACGTGAGAATGTCTTCAGCTTCCAAGCCATATTTCCCTAATATGAAAAGATAATTTTGAATATCTTGAAACCTGTTTTCCAACAGGACAGGAAAGAAGACAAGACCCAACTTCTGACCTGAGACGGATTAGTGATGGTATAAATCTGCTTGATCATTTTCAGTTTGGGAATTTTTGCAAGGATACTGATAAAATTCTCTGCATATTGTGATACTCATGACAGGATTTCCCTCTCCCTCCTGTATCATTAGTTTCATCCATCCCGTCACCCTCGTCATCATTTTCGCAACACCTGAAGAAGATGAGCAAATCAGTCCCTTCATTCTTACAGAAGGAGGTAAAAGCAGCCAAGCATCCTTTAGCAGTAGGCCAAAGCCTGCCTCTGCATCTCCTGTGCACCTTGCTCCCTGTGCCTGCTGTCTGTGTTGCAGGGCGACGGCAGAGACATTGACCCCGCCTGCGAGGACACTTACCACCAAGGAAGACTAATGATGGGCACGTCAGTGACTAATCTCACCAGTTCCTCTGGCTTGGCATCTGTGTCTTCTGTATGTTTACACAGTAGCATGCATTGCTTACGCATGAACATTCCCATTTTCATTTCCCAGGCAAACACCGCTCACTCAAACCATATGACAGCGTATTAGGGCCATATAAGAAGGGAAAAAAAAAACAAAAAACAAGGGGAAATTATTGCAAGTTTTTAAAAGCTATTAAAACCTGGAAAAAAAAAGTCTGTATGCTTGTCCGTATGCCATATGTTTTAAAAGTCTGTATGCTTATGATAATTCGNAAAAAGTCTGTATGCTTGTCCGTATGCCATATGTTTTAAAAGTCTGTATGCTTATGATAATTCGATGATCCATATGCGTATGATGAATGATAATTTGATTTTGCACCAAAAGCACAAGTATTTTTTTAATGCTAAATCCGATGGAAAAGTATAATTTAATAAGGTCATGTGTAGGTATAGTCACAACATAAGGCGGTTTGATCTCCCCCTTATTATTTTTTTCTGAATTTAAAATCTTGCAAATTAGTAAGTTTTTAAACTGGCAAATTTGCCACTTTTTAAATTCAGAAAAATAACGAGGGGGAATCACCGCCTTATGTTGTGATTATGCCTGCAGTAATGACCTTATTAAATGATACCTTCTTAAATTTGGCATTTTTAATACTCAGAAAAATAAGGAGAAATAGAGAATTAGATTTAACCAGATTTAACCATCCTATATGCTTATTTCTAAATCCAATGGAAAAGTATAATTTAATAAGGTCATTTACTGCAGGCATAGTCAATAACAATAAGGAAATACTTGTGCTTTTAGCACAATATCATGCATTATCATAAGTACTTTTAAAACTGGCAAATTACATTGTGATTATGCCTGCAGTATATGACCTTATTAAATTATACTTTTCATTGGATTTAGCAATAAAGAAAATTGTGCTTTTAGTGCAGAGTCATCGAATTATCATACGCATACCGACTTTTAAAACATACGGCATACGGACAAGCATACAGACTTTTTTTTTGAGTTTTTAAACTGGCAAATTTGCGAGTTTAAAAACTCAAAATAATATTCCCTGTTTTTTTTTTGTTTTTTGTTTTTTTGTTTTTTTATATGCCATCGTACAAACCGCACTGCTAGTTTGGCTTTTTTTAATCAAACAAGCTTAACTCCAATGATGATTATTTTCCTGTTAGGAGTGGTATCTAAAAGTGTCACCAGTCATAAAGACACTGGTTATGCCCTTTTTGATTTGAGGGATTACAGCACAATCAAAAACATGGTAGGGATAAAATAAAATAAAATCAATAAAATGGGATCAATCAAACCATTATTGGAACAAATGAACCAAAACATAAGGGGTCACTTTCACTGATGGGATCTGTCTCAATGCTTCTATTATGTGCAACATTAATCGAACAAAATGTCAGAAAACAGATGAAACCAGAAATATCAAACTTTTTTTTTGCTTATCTGTGTGTGTGTGTGTGTGTGTGTGTGTGTGTGTGTGTGCTCCTAGCTGAGTGGAAGTGTGATGACCATGTACAGTGGGGATTTTGGCAATGTGGACATTCAGGGAAACATCCAGTTCTCCATCAACTACGTGCAGAAGCTCAGAGAGTTTCACATCTTTGTGGCTACGTGCCAAGACCTGGCTGCAGTTGACCCAAAGAGGGGCCGTTCAGATCCGTGAGTATTGTGCTCAAATCCTGAGAGAAAAAACTCAGACATCCCCAAAGAAAGGATGATGTTTCATATTTAATGGTCATTCATTGCTAAATAGCATGAATAACTTTGACTGTGGGTGTGTCTGAAATTAACTCTCAACTCCCTTGTTGGCAAGCTGTGGTAAAATTCCTGTCTCAGTAAGGGTTACCTGCAATGTAGGCAATACCTTTATTACCTATTATACACTAGCCTCTTATACACTAGCATTCAAAAGTTTGTAATCACTCAGAAATGTTTAATGTTTTAGACAGAAATTGGTACTTTTACACACCAAAGTGGCATTAAGTTGATGTGCATATATATAGCCAAGACATTAATAATGTTGCAAATGTCTTTTACTACTGGAAATGACTGATTTATAAAAATAATAATAATAATAATAATAATAATAATAATAATAATAATAATAATAATAATGTCCCTCTCACTCCCCCCATGGGGTGGTTGTTTGTGTCTTCCTCAAGCTTGGGTCCTCTACCAGAGGCCTGGGAGTTTGAGTGTTCTGTGCAGTATCTTAGCTGTTCCTAGGACTGCACTTTTCTGGGCAGAGACCTCAGATGTTGTTCCTGGAATCTCTTGGAGCCACTCTCCCAGTTTGGGGGTCACAGCCCCGAGTGCTCCAATTACCACTGGGACCACTTTGGACTTCACCTTCCATGTCTGTTCCAGTTCCTCTTTCAGCCCTTGGTACTTCTTGATCTTCTCATGCTCTTTCTTCCTGATGTTGCTGTCAGCTGGGACTGCCACATCTATTACAACTGCCCTCTTCTGCTCCTTGTCAAACACCACCATGTCTGGTTCGTTAGCCAGCAGCTGCTTGTCTGTCTGGAACTTGAAGTCCCACAGGATCTTAGCTCTGCCATTCTCAACCACCTTTGGTGGTGTCTCCCATTTGGACTTAGGGACTTCCAAGTCTGTATTCAGCACAGATGTTCCTGTACATCATCCCAGCCACCTGGTTATGCCTATCAGTGTATGCTTTCCCAGCTAGCATCTTACATCCTGCTACTATGTACTGGACTGTCTCAGGGGCGTCTTTGTATAGCCTGCACCATGGGTCCTGTCTGCTGTGGTAGACTCCTGCCTCTATGGATCTGGTGCTGAGGGCCTGCTCTTGTGCTGCCATGATCAGAGCCTCTGTGCTGTCTTTCAGACCAGCCTTTTCTAACCACTGGTAGGATTTTGTGATGTCAGCCACTCCCTCTATCTGGTGATGGTACATCCCATGGAGGGGCTTGGCCTTCCATGATGTCTCTTGTTGTTCCTCATCACCCTCGGTCTTCTGCTGCCTGAGGTACTCACTTAGCAGTTTGTCCTGAGGGGGCATCTTCGTGATGTATTCTTGGATGCTCCTTGTTTCATCCTGGATAGGGCTCTGACACTCACTAGCCCTCTGCTCCCCCCCCCCTTTTTGCTGAGCATACAGTCTCAGGGTACTGGACTTTGGGTGGAACCCTCCATGCATTGTAAGGAATTTTTGTGTTTTGACATCTGTGGCATCCATCTCTTCCCGTGGCCAGCTTATTATTCCAGCTGGGTATTGGATGACTGGTAGTGCATACATGTTGATGGCCTGGATCTTATTTCTACTGTTGAGCTGGCTTCTTAGGACCTGTCTCACTCTCTGAGGGTATTTGGCTGTGGCTGATCTCCTTGCCTCTTCATCATGGCTCCCATTGGCCTGTGGGATACCTAGATACTTGTAACTGTCTTGTATGTCTGCAATCCTGCCTTCTAGTAGCTTCACTCTTTCAGTCCTGACCACCTTCCCTCTTTTTGTCACCATTCGGCTGCACTTATCCAATCTGAATGACATCCTGATGTCATCGCTGTAGATCCTGGTGAGGTGGATCAGTGAATCGATGTCTCATTCACTCCTGGCGTACAGCTTGATGTCATCCATGTAGAGGAGGTGGCTGATGGTTACCCCACTCCTGAACTTGATAAAGCACCAAAGCACCAGCTACTGATCGATAGAAAGCACCAGCTACTGGTCGATAGAGCAATCACGCTAGATTCCAAGACCAGACAGACCAACCTGAGGACCGCCTGGATTGACTACAAGAAAGCCGACAACTCAATGCCCCACACATGGATACTGAAGTGCTTGGCACTATACAAGGCCAACAGGACAGTGATAGCCTTCCTCAGGCACTCAATGTGGCTGTGGAAAACAACACTAGAGGCCAACTCCAAGCCCACTGCACAAGTGACCATCAAGTGCAGCATATACCAAGGTGATGCACTGTTCCTGCTACTGTTCTGCATAGGCCTAAACCCCCTCAGTCAGATCATTGCAAAGAACAGAGATATATATATATATATATAAATATCAGCAGCTGTTATATTAGTGTCCTAATGATCTCTTTTATATCATCCTTACATAATCATGTTTTAAGAGAGGCTAATTGGTTATGACAGACACCTTTGTAATTGTGTTAGCACACCTGAAACTGAAAAATTCTTTTCAAATAAGCAGGTAAATTGATTTTACTTGGGTTGCAAGGTGCTGGCATTCCTAAAGTCCAACTCTAGGTTCAAAAAGGGGTCAAAATAAATTGTGGCATTATATATTATTAGAATAACAATAAAAATCATGACAAATTATTATTGCCATATAACCTTGTTAATTTTGGCCACTGGCTATGACTGTAAATACAGTTTTACACTCGAGGTTTATTTTAAAAGATCTAATTTGTTGTTATTGTCTCTGTTGTTTTTTGGCTTTTTTTTTTTTTTTTNTTTTTTTTTTTTTTTAGGTACGTCAAAAGTTACCTTGTTCCTGACAAAGCTAATCTAGGAAAGAGGAAAACATCTGTGAAAAAGAAGACACTAAATCCAACTTTCAATGAGATCCTGAGAGTAAGAATCCACAGAAGTGATGCCAGTAATCGTGAATTTACACAAACATTTTCCCACACTGTCATAACTAATCCGCTGTGTACCTGATAATCGACAAACAAAAGAAGGTGGCTCTTTCTGTCCTTCCAGTATCGGGTTCGCATGGAGTATCTCAGGACGCAGACACTCATTCTCTCCGTTTGGCATCACGACACGTTTGGCAGAAACAGTTTCCTGGGCGAGGTAGATGTTGACCTCTCCAAGTGGGACTTTGACCACACCCAGATGAACTACTTAGCCCTGAAAGCCAGGGTAAGAAAAGCACACACAGGCTGCTTTATCCACAGTGTTTGGTTTCTCATCAAGTAACATCTGTTTATCTAATCAATCAATCCTCTCTTTTCTCTCACTTAGAATTGGAGTCTATTTGAGCAGATAATATCACATGTGCCGTAGTTATTATATAACATGCGTGCAAAGAGCTTTATGCTGGATTTTGGATGGACTGTTTATGTAACGTATACTCTGTCAACCTTTTCAGACAATGCCCACTCTAGTGCCTTCAAATGGCAGAGGAGAGATGAGATTAGCCATTCGTTTCATGCCGCAGATCATCCACAGTGAAGGTCTGCACAAGATTTTATCCCACATTTTGACAAGGCCTGGATTTTGTGTGTGTGTGTGTGTGTGTGTGTGTGTGTGTATGTGTGCTTTGAAATTGCCAGTTTATTCACAATCCCTGAAAGTCAACAGACTTGGCCCTGTTCTCAATGATTGATTTTTGATGACTTGAGATGAGCCTAGATTTTATGGTTCTTCCAAGCAAGCTTAAGATTTATCTGGAGCTGTTGTCTCCGCTAAAAGTCCTTAACTCAAACCTGTTGAAGTGCAGCCGTGTCCAATCATCCAATCATGACCAATACATTGAAGTTACATGACCCCAGAGGCATTGATACATCAATGTTCTTATAATTCTGGCGTTAGAGCAGATGTTATAGATTCAGAAATCATCAAAAGTGTCACAATGTTTACTGCCATAAAGAGTCAATCACAATGAGTTTAGTCACAAGATCATATGAATACTAATTATGGCTTGATTCCTCCTCTCAGTTTAGCTTTATTTCAAAAAAGGTAAAAGATAAGTTATTTGAAGATTGCCAAATCAGCCATCCACTTGAAGAAACTTGTTCTTGATTAGACTTAACAAGATAGTTTTTACTGGTTAATATCATACTAGCCTGGATTTCTTTTAAAGCTTTAAATGAAGAATGGAGCCCAGATTCACAAATTATTGTGAATGTCATTTGTGCTGTAAAGGCTTGGCTAAGGATAGCCCCAGTGCTGGAGAAATTCACATTTGGGTGAAAGAATGCAAGAACCTGCCTCTGATCAGGCCCACGATTGACCCCTATGTTAAGTGGTAAGCATAAATTGTCATCCACAGTTGAAGTTAGAAACTGAAGTTTACGCTGTATCAGTTAACATTCTTGTTTCCCATCTGAAGCTTTGTGCTGCCAGATACGAGCAGGAAGAGTCAGCAGAAGACACGCGTGCTGCGTAGGACAGCGGATCCAATTTTTAACCACACCATGGTGTACGACGGCATCAGAGAGGCTGATCTAACTGAAGCCTGTGTGGAGCTCACTGTCTGGGACCGAGATCGGCTGGCCACCAACATGCTGGGAGGCTTGAGACTTGGAAGTGGAACAGGTATAACTACATCAGAATCAGAATCAGAATCAGATATATTACCAAGTAGATTTTCACATACAAGGAATTTGCTCTTGTGCTTGGTGCTCAACAAGGAAAAAAATATACAGGATATATACAAATATACAGTATATACATATCTAACATATATAATATAATACAATATACAAATATCTAGTTAGTATCACTCAACCTCCAGCCAAACTCCAGCTGCTTCACCACAAGATAGGTGACATTTTTTGTTCCAACAGCCAGTTTCCAAAACCAAGGGTAGGTCTGCTAAAACTTAGTTTATACTTCACGTTATTGCCGGGGCACATGCCACATATGACATAATCACAGCACCCACACCGTGGCACTCTGGGCCTCTGCACGTCATGTCGCGTGGTCGTGGACCTCCTAGATTTTGTAACTTGGCGCAAGTGGTGCGAATGGCGCACTGTTCAAAATGGAGGAGTTCAGGGGCAGACTTGCTGAGCTGGTGCATACATACAAACATCTTTATGACTTGTTCCTAATACACTGTAAGGATCACCACATGACCCACATGATCCAAAACTCCTGGAATGAAATAGCAACTGCAGCAGGAAAAGATACAAAATTTTGCCATAAAGTTGAGAAAAACATGGGGATCGTTTTGTGACTACTTCATTGACTACTTCCTGCTTGACATGGTATTTTCTCTATCGTGCCCCCTGTCATTTCAGAGAATATTGCAACAGAGAATGCACTCAATATATAAAATACCTTCACTCTCTGTGGAAACCCGATGCTTTATGGCTTTCTTTGTGAATGGTGAACCTATATGGTAGGGGGTCCCATATTGTTTCTGGTTGAGCTCAACCAGGCCCTGGATGTAGGCCTGGTCACTAGTTGGACAGCTTTGGTTACAATGGTTATGTGCCATATTAAAAGGGAGCTAGCATCATGATACTTGAGTTATCACCAAAATTAACTGGCTAACTCATTAATCTGGCTTCATGGTCCATGTCCCTGGAGTATCACATAGAGTAAATTTACACTAGATTATGAGTAAATTGGCATGTTTTCAGTATTTGTATTTGTATGTCTCTCTGCAGGAAATAGCTATGGAGCAGTGGTGGATTGGATGGATTCTACTCCGTATGAAGTGGCCATGTGGGAGCGAATGATAGCTTCCCCGAATGAATGGGTGGAGGAGTTGCTCCCCTTAAGAATGCTGACTTCTGCCAAAACAACTTTCAAATAAGTAAATGTGTATCACCTGACACTTTGTAAAGACAATACAACTTTAAAAGATTAAAAAAAAAATCCTGTGTAAATTATCCAGTGTAGTGATTTAAATTCAGTCAGGAAAAGCTCTTTTTGTGCTTTTGTAATATAGCACTTTCCTCCCAAATATCCACCAAAGCCAAATTATCAAAGGGCAGACATACAGTATCTTATGAAGCTTATGTTAACTAGCAATAACAATAAGCTGAAGTTGGCAAAGAAAAAAATTCCCTCTGACTGCACTTTTGCGTTACTGTTGTAAATATAATCAGTGTTTTTGTCTTGAAAATCCTTCACTCCCCATTCTTTTTTTTTTTTTTTTTTTTNTTTTTTTTTTTTTTTTTTTTAACACAGGGAAGTAGATTAGGCGTCTTCTGGTCTCTGAAAGGATGTTACTCAGATTTCCAAAACAATGACACTTGAAATATTTGGGGCAACGTTTGATGTAGATAAAGAACATCTATGCACATGTAAATCAAAGCATGTCTCACTGACTGGCTAAGATGGTGGTTTGTAAAATATACCACCACGCCTTGATCACATCTCATATAACAAAAGCTTATCAGGTAAATATAGTTTTTAATAAGCTAATGTTCCATTTCATTTGAGTGTTTTTAAATTCTAGAACATTAACAAATTTTGGTCCTTCTTAGTGACTGCCGTTTTGTAGTCTGAATTCTTAAGAATTATTATATTGAATGAACACACTACAGAAGATAATCCAATACAAAGAATTCCCTATACACTGAATGTGAACAAATATGTGATTTCAGACACAGAAATGCCTTTTGCTAAGCAATACAAACAATGGGAAATGCAGTTTTCATCGACAGATTTTTAACAGTTATAACAGTTGTCTTCACCTCAAACTGACTTTACAGTTTTTAATTTACTTAGATGATCGAATTTTCTGAAAATCTTGCTTTACTGATTAACACTGGTGTTATTTTGCAGTATTTTTATCAAATAAATTGCCTTTTAAAGCATATTTGATAAACAAACTTACATTTTTACTTCATATACATTTTAACCAACTGTTACTTAAATAAATTAAATGGCAAACAACTTTTACAAATGTATTTTTTTTTTAAATCCTTTTTAACATTTAACAAGCAGTAGCCTAGAGGTTAACACAGTTGCTTTTGACGAGAAAGTGCTGCATTAGATCACTAGACGAGCAAGGAAAATTTGGGGGAGGTAAATAAATATCTCTCTTCCTCCTCTGCTTTGATAGCTCCCAGCTGGGAGTGGTTGAATATATAAATATGAAACTGGATATTTCAGAAAAACACAAGAGTTTAGTTGATTGTCCCTGGATAATTAAAGGTTGGGAAAAAGCTATCAACTTTGGATTTTCCCTTTGAGGGTACATGCAGTGGATATACTTTAGTAAATCCATGTTAACTGCCAACTGTATACTACTTTTTGCTCCTGAAGATCACCTCCACCCGATCCAACCCCCATCCACATTTTAGCTGTTGTCTGTTTCACTCTACAGGTGCTTGAGTGACAAAAATAAAAATGTGAACTCAGTGAACCTAAATGATTTGCTGGAAGAGTCTGCACTTTATTCAAGTAGGCTTTTTTTTGCAATTTCAGTCACTTTGTATAGGAATGAAAACAGCAGGTGGATTGTTTAAGGTGTATTGCCATGTATTACCACATCCTTCATCATTTTACAGTTGACAGGATTGAATGGTGGCATCCTTACTGTCTTATTCTCTGCAGTGGAAGCCAAGGTCTAGTTTTACTGCATGCTACTGGGATGTTTAAGGTCAGTCTATTATTGTGACTTTTTCACTGATGAAATATGCAAATTTATAGATATTTAACCTTTTAACAGTGTTAGGCACTTAGATCTCTAATATTCCCATTGCAAATGTCAGAGAAAAAAAATACTTTTGTGTTTTTTTAATTGTGAATATGAAAACTCTTTAAAGATGTCAGATATGTATCTGCAGATTAGTTTTTCTCTAAGGTGCTTTCTGCTTGGCATAGATTGTCTTAATTTTTCATCAACCTTAACAGCTTTTAAGTTGAAATTCTCAAGCAGGACATCAGCAGAGGCTAATGTTGTACTTTGTGTCTGCACATTGCTTTTACTCCCATAATAATTCTAATTATAAAAATATAACTTTTCAATCCATGATGGACCTTTTTCATTCAAAGCAGAAACACCCCTAAAATGCACAGAGCAAACGGAGAACACCTGTTAACCATAAACTCACAGTCAAACAATTAGCAGCAGGTGACAACAATCAAGCACAAATCTAAATCTAAACTGAAACCTTTGGGGATACTGGGTCATGTAAATATAATTAAATAAATATATAAGCAAGCTCTTCTAAGCAAGATGATGTTATCTGTCACCTCCTCTCTTCAAAAATTGTACCTGTTCTATGCCAGTGTATGTCATGTCAGTGTTGATGGTTTCTCAGTGTTAGGGTTAGGGTTAATGAACTGCAACTGGGTTTTTCGGGTTGTTTGTGTGTGTATACTGCTGATTATTCTTTTTCTTCTTGTTTTTAATGAGTGCTAAATTTTTCCAGTATAAGTCAATACACAGGGTCATTTTATCATATAGACAACAGTTTTTGTGTAATAGTTTTTGTGTATGGCATTAACTTGCACTATGCACATTGAACACATGTATTGTTGCCACTGGAGATGGAACAAAAAATGAGTGAGTGTCTTTGGAATCAAATCATTTCTCACAATGGCATCACAGAATATCAAACATGGAGGCTCTACAACGACTGTATTGAGATTAGGATCCAAATTTAAAATGTCTTTTTGCTTGTTTTCCAAATTCCTCTCCAAGTAGAGAATACTGTATAAAACACAAGATGTTTTCGGTTGAAACAAATATTAAAGTTTTGCACTTAAAATTGTTATGGGAGTAAAAGCAGTGTGTACAATGTTTAATTCTTCTTCATATGTGCACTTTTCCTATACCTGTGACCTAAACATAACTTACAGATAGATAAAAAGAATACTACTAATCTTGTTTATAAACCTTTTTAACAGAAATAGATTTAGTTTGGATATAACTGCTGACATTTTTTGCTAAATTTGGATGTCTGTCAGATTATGCATAATCCCTGTCCTCAAAACACAGAGGCTGGCATGACTTAAAATTTAATATGCCAAGTGAGGGTTGCTACATTTTTCCTTAAAGAAAAATTATGCTATTAAAAAAAAATGAAATAAGTTTATAAAATAAGACAACAGTTGGTTGATAGAGGTTTGGTGGAGTACCACTGATAGAAAAGTGTCAAATATAAAACAACTCCACACAAGAAATGCCATAAGAAACTTATTTCAAGCAGGTTTTATGCAAATAGCTGAAGTTTTAAATTACATAATAAATTCTAGCTGATTACAAAGCATACAATCATTACTTAATTATTTTAAAGGACCATACCAGTGAGTTTGCATGTTTGAGCCCAATAAATACTACGCATGTTGATGTTATGTTACTGACAGCCATTCTCCAAAACATAAAACCGTATTTTAGGTTTCGTATTTTTTGACAAATCTTCTGATTTTTCAAAATCAAATATTCAGGTGATACACCCACCTTAAAATTCAATGTTTCACCTGCTAACATGATTGTTGACGTCACAGTCACTTTAATTTCTCATCAAAAGCAGTCTTCTCCTGGGACTATATTCCCTGATGGAGACATACATTTTCTTTCTCTGTGTTGGTTCAGTTAAATTAAGTAATTAAAAAAAAAAAAAAAATGANTAAAAAAAAAAAAAAAATGGACAGAACAGCGTGTGGTTCATCAAGCATATTTCAAGTCTCCCCAAGTGATGTTTATTGCATACTGGAATGAATTGAAACCAGTGGCAGTCTGGAAGGTAGAAAATACAATTCTAATATTTACTGCTCCAGTAGTATAATTTGGAAAATGGTTGGCATCGATATATACAACCTGCATACACGTTAGTATATGCAGGTTCAAACATGCAAATCACAGTATGCTCCTTTAAAATGATTCTGTCAGCAAGATCTAAGCAAACATTTCATTATAATACAGATTTACTGTACAGTACATTGTACTGTGCCCTCAGCTCCACAATAATGATTTATGTGATTAATAATTATTATTTTTAGCTTCAAGCCCAGATTACTACATTATAAAATGTAAAAGTTGGAAGTTTAGCTAAGTAGCTTGGTTTCTACTATATGGCAGTGTGATAACCCTGACCATTGTTTGTCTTGACTCATTTTACTATCTCTATAACATAGTGGCCATAACGTATAAAGCTGGTAAAGAGAACTGACCCCACACTCAGTCAGAGGATGTTAATTGATAAGTGGCTTTCCGTGTCTCATGTAAACCCCAAAGAAAACACCTAATATGAGAACAATAACAGCCAGGATGACAATGCAAACAATGACAGCCACCACAGGGCTGCTGTAGTCGGTCTTGTCTACACCTGGATGGGCAGAGAGAAGACGAGAAGCATTAACACATCAGATAATCTGTTTTAACGTTGCACATTCCATGAATTATTTAGAATTAGAAGTTTATTGACTGAAGTTTATTGAGCAGGTAGTCCTTCAAAGATGAATATGTACCATTCTTCAAAAAGCATATAAATGCATGTACCAACAAAAACAATTACAAGCACACATCACATTCAATGCAGATTCTTACCATGAGGAGAAGCAACATTTTCAGGGACTGTTGAAAAAATAAACAAAAACAGTAGTCAAAATTAACAGAAAATGATTATAAATTCATGTTATTACCAAAAAATGAAAAAAAGAGCTTGAATAGCAGGAGTTTGAGGTAACACAAGTACAAACTTCCTCTCTCTTTTTTTGACAGCATTATCATATTTCAGTTCAAAGCAACATTTGATTCAATGCCATTCATTCATTGATACTGATATTAAATAAATATAAAAATATTATTACTACACAAATTGAAGACTACTGCAAAATTACTACACTATTAAAATGTTTTCACACAATTTTGAAGCAAACTAACACAAGTGACAAAGTGCAACTACAATACCCCCAGTCCTAGAATTTCACTTGCCTTGCTTTCCTTGAGGCAGTCATCAATGACATCATCAAAGAGTACAGCCTCTTCTCTTGGAGGACAGTGTCCACATTCATCTCCTCACACATTTCTTTAGCAGAGGCCTGTGCAGCAGCAAAGCCAGAACTTCTGTAGCTAGTTAGAAAGGCTTTTGTTTTTCTAAGCAAGTCCACTGCCAAATCCAATTGCATGGAAACTGACCTGTGAATGTCTGTCTGTGAAACCCCAAAGAGCCATGTTTCTTTTAGCTAGAGATTAAATTATGGCTGCTGACCTTTTTTAAGACTTCTTGCCACCTGTTCATCTCAACTGCTTATCTACTCTTTGTAGCTTTTTAAGGTGAACCTCCAGTTCTTCCCAGGTCTTTAAGTTTGAATGTTCTGGACTGTTTTCATGGGATTTTTGCACATTGGTGGCATTCTGCCAGTCATTCAGTACTTCACGAACAAGTTTGAAGTCCTTTTTCGAAAAATAGTTTACAACAAAACCAGAAAACCTTTTGATTTTCTCTCCATTTACTAAAATGGAGTAAAAGTAATCATGGCGATGGCTCTGCTCATCTTCTCTTTTGATCCTCTGATAAGGTCCTCTGGTAATCAACACAACCCTCACCTTATGGGCCAATCCACAAGATCTAGAGGTGGTGCTCTGATAGACTCACCAGCAGCAGTTGGAGGCTCAGTTGAGGTGCATGGGCAGCAGCTGAGAAGTATGAGAGCTGCTGGGTATTATTAGCATATCTTGAAAGTGGAGTTGA
Organism: Lucifuga dentata; assembly: GCA_014773175.1. Lineage (NCBI taxonomy): Eukaryota > Metazoa > Chordata > Actinopteri > Ophidiiformes > Bythitidae > Lucifuga > Lucifuga dentata. The sequence goes on from VXCM01001349.1 coordinate 181,592, forward strand.
GGTGGAGGTCATGGTTTCAGCAGTAGGTGCAGGTGAGGTTGAATCTGAAGAAGATGTTACAGACCAAACATGAGCAAAACTAAAACACTAGGTGTTCTTTCTGTCATTCCTGCTGTTCCCCCCTCTTTTACCCCCTTGCGCATGCACACACACACACACACTAATGTTTTGCATATGGTCTGTTACATCTACTCCAGATTCTCTTGTAAAGATTTATTTACAGATCCCAAGCTTCCCATTCAGCTCAGGTGAACCACCAACTGCTGCTGAAAGGACTGCGAGCTCCCCAGAACAGAACAGCTGTCTGTTATCATCAGGACTGTTTCAGTGAGGACAAGCTACAAACATAGGAGCACTTCATGGGTTTTCTTGAAGCTGATGGGTCTATGGGTGAAGGGTTATCCACTCTGATCCTGAAGATGCTGGAAGATCTGAACATTTCTTGTGCAGACTGTAGGTTCAAAGAAGACAATGGTGCAAACATGAGGGGCAAACAGAAAAGTGAGCAGGCTAGGCTGTTGGCAGAAAAAGAAAAAAAAAAATATCCAACAGCCAAGAGCTCACATCTTAAACCTGGTGGTGGCTGATGCTACTGAAGCTCCCCAGATGCCACAGGTTAGTTTTTTTTTTTTGTTTGTTTGTTTGTTTTTTTGTGAGTGTAGTCTGTTCTTAGGCCTCGCTCATAGATGTCCATCTTGAAAAGCTGTGTACAGACCACATTGCAGGTGTGGTCAGAGTAGGTGGGAGAACTGTGTGAGCAGCATAGAAAAGTGAGGTTGAGGGAGCAACAGATATAGTCACAAAAGTTGAGACTTAATCTTTGCAGAAGTGATTGGATCTTTCAGTTTTTCTATCTGCTCTGTAGTCTGATATGACATCCTCAGCAGTTTCCACCAGGTCAGCAAGCTGTTGCAGTCAGTTTCCATGTAACTGGATTTGGCAGAGGACTTGCTGACTTCTTATACTGTATGTCAGCAGCAAAGACAGAAAAAAAACAAACAAAAAATAAAAAATAAAAAAAACAAGCCTTTCTGACTAGCTACAGAAGTTCTGGCTTCGCTTCTGAACAGGCCTCTCCTAAAGAAATTAGGAGGAGGAAGAGATGAAAGTGGACACTCTCCTCAAAGAGAAGAGGCTGCGGTTGAATTTTTCAATATAGTTGTGGATGTGGACATTACATCACTGGCCGCAAGGAGGTTCAAGATTCTGGCAGAGATCAAAGTCAAGTTTGATGTGTTAGTTAACTTCTCCAACATGACTAATGAAGATCTGATGGAGTGTGAAATGTTCAGCAACGTTTTAAGCTGCGATAGGCAGTCAGACATAGATTCAAGACAACTTGCACTGGAAATGAAGAACTTTCCAGATGTGCCTTCAACCAGCATGAGCACCCTGGAGATCATTATGAAAAGCGACCACAGGAGCTTCATTCATACTTGTGGGTGGCCTTCAGGATATCTGTGACCCTGCAGTAACAGTTCTTGTTGCAGAAAGAAACATCTCTAAACTAAAGCTCATTAAAAAGTATTTAAGGTCTATTGTGACCCAACAGCAACTCAGTGGACTTGCAGTGATAAGAGTCAGTCATGTGGTATTTCAGATTTTGGCCTTTAATGACATCATTGATGACTTTGCCCGAAAGAAAGCAAGGCGAGTGAAGTTCTAGGGCTGAGGGTACCATAGTTACACTTTGTCATGTTGTTGTATTTGTGTTAACTTGTTTAGAAATTGCATGAAAATAGTCTTAATAGTGCAGTCATTATTTTTTTTATCTTATTGTTTTTTGTGTTGTTTTGTTTCAAATTTGTGCAAAATAGTTTTAGTAATGTAGTAATAGTGTACTATGGTGTAGCAATTATTAGTAATAGTAGTGTTACAGTGTAATATCATTACTTATTGTGTTTTTAGTGTTCAACTTTCTCTTGAAACTAATTTTCAATGTAAAATCCCACCTAGTGCACCAACAAAGTCAGGGCCGACCCTGCACCCATAAAGCTACTCTGACCAGCATGAAACTGTGTGTGTATTTGAGAAACAGCAACGTTGCTGATGAAGGGCGCAGGTGGCACATAAAATGCCTAGCAGTGTCCCTTTGCTAATTTTACACCCTAGGCAACTGCCTTTGTTGCCTTTGCCCAAGGCCAGTCATGAATACACTATCTGGATTTTGTCTTCATTCATCAGTTTGACATGTTGACTTAATAACAATCATACATTCTCTTTCACCATGTACAATTTTATTCTGATTGAATGAAAGGATGCCATTTGCTCCATGTAACTGTAACATCTTTCCCTAAAGACTCACCACTGGTAAATTTAGTCACATAAATCGGTGGAGAGGAGACTGTAACATTCTCTGTAACTGTGGTGGTCGGGGCCTCCCTCCTTCTCCTCTGTTGTCCTGTGCAGTTCTGATGAAAGAATAATTATTTTAAAAATGTAGTGTATTGTATTAATTACATACCTATTTGCATTAAATCAAATGATGTATCAGGGGCAAACCTTAAGGAGGAGTCCACTGATTTTACACATCAAATTCAGTTCACTAGTCAGAGCTACTTGGCATATGTAAGACAACAGTAAACATTTTTTTAGTGACTGTAGAGGGCGCTGTGCTAAGTCAGGGAAACTGATCCTTGAGCGCAAGGGTTACAAATAAGGACAATCTTAACTTGAGGAGGTTGAATTCCCTCTTTAAGGCGGCCCTCTTTAAGGTATCACATTTTATAAAACAACCTCAGAGAGTTTATTATTTTATCATCTAGATGGCTTATGCAATGTCCCAACACAACTATAAAATTGCTTGTTGTGTTTGTTGTGACGCAGCATGATTAGAGAGTGCGAAGTGACTTTTGTGACTCACCGGCATTAGAGACGCACACGAGTCCACCTCACACAGTCTGGTGATACAGTGCAGGTAGAAAGTTGAAACTGTCAGATTTTTGTGCTCAACAAATCTGAAGGCCTCAAAACGGAATGTTGCCTCCTGACTAACTCCGTTGAGTTCCACCAGAGTTTGTGGGTCACGAATGCACCTTTTTTGGGGGGGGAGGGAGGGGCAAGTCAAGTGAATGCAGTAAAGTGAGTTTCAGTGTGAATCCAAGTCATTTTAGTGGAGTTGCATGTGTGTACTCACGCTACAAAAAGGTCATAGTAGGTGACCATTTCAGGATATGGAGTTGTTGTTGCATAGCATCTATCCAGCAGCACATTGAACCTTCAAGGGCAGAGAGGTGAATTTTAAGAGTGTGTTTTTTAAAATGTATATTACGTAAGATGAAGTGTAGTGCTGTCTTGAGTACCTGTTTGTTAGATTGGTAGCTTTAACTCTAACAAAAACCTTGGTCTTCAGGTTGATTCCTGATTCTGGCAATTCAAGTGGCACAGAGAACGTGCCATCCTGCACCACAAAAATAAAACCATAAGAACATCAAGCTGAAATCACTCTGCTTTGCATTGTTATAAGTACTCTTTGTGCAAATTTAAACACTAGAGCAGGCCTTACGTTGAAGAGCTGCATACTCAGTGTGCTGATGAAGCTGCCATTATTGTCTCTTATGTTGAGATTCACACCTGATCTGTATTGAACAAAAGGAAGTAACATGACGTGTTAGATTTTTTAAAAATTCAGTGGGTGAGTCATGATAGAGCTCTTTGGTCCCAATTTCTTGACTAAGGAGTCAGGATATACTCACACGCCAAGTTGAGTGTTGTTCAGCATATACTGCATTGGGTAAAGGCAGGAAAACAAGTACATGATCTGTTCACGATAGGTGATTGTACCACCAGAGGGGTCCATGGAGGTAACTTTACCAGAGATGTTGACATACTGGACTTGTGAGAAGTCAGAAAACTCTCCTGTCCCCTTCATATTGAATATCTATTGAACAAGAAATTTATAGTTAACTGTGTTCAGGTTAATTCTTTCAATTATTCTTTGATGAGGAAATTGAAGCTTTTATGACTTCACTATTGTCATTCATCATCAGAAATCATGTGATTTCTTTCAGCCCTATTGTACTGATTCTATTCTATTCTATTCTATTCTATTCTATTCTATTCTATTCTATTCTATTCTATTCAGTTTGAAATGAGTAAGAAATGCCATTGTGAACAATACCTTAACTTTGTTGTTGCAGGTAGCCAGACCTTCTGCATTTATGGGAAAGGAAAATTTCAAGACTGGTGGGTCAGCTGTTAAGTCAGGAACCCCGGAACATTCTGACTTTGTAAACTCATTATTCAGGAACATCAGGGATGAGTTGTAATTTGCCATGTACACTGGGCAGAGATAGATGCTCATATCCATGTGCTCAGTGCCACAGACTACATTTATGTCTGTGTTTTCTGTTGAGATGAAAAGAGAAATGATAAATCACCCTTCAATGGAGCTGTTATAATAATAGCAGAAATAAAAAAGTTAAAAACAATTTTAAAAAAAGAAAGTGCAATTGTCTGACATTACACACAGTTTTCCAAAGCTGTTTATACACATTATCACAGAAAATGACACCAACCTGGTCTTCTGAGTGTTTCGTGTCCTATACACTCAGATGGCATCTGGGCCTCAGTCCTCAGAATTAGGACAAGCTGACACACAAGGATGACCAGCCTCATTGCTCTGGATCTGTGAGAAAAAGAAGAAACAATGGGAACCGGCCACATTCAACCACTTCTTTCATGAGGAAGTGAATTGAAAGACATAGACATGTTTTTTTTATATTTCAGGTGACAGATTGACCTACATGAGGAGACAAAGCTCTCAAAGTTAGTGGCTAGAGTTGAGTCATTCAAGACCATTATGCAACACACACAAACAGCCACTTTTGACTTTTTCCACTGTGGGAACAAATCAAAAAAGTTTCTAGCTGGTAGATGCATCATTTATGCATTATTACGCATGACTTATTTGCACTTCTTTGTAGTTTTAACACTTCTGTTGACATGAATGAGTTCGGCACCATTGATCAGCAGAGGAGGAAAGTGACAAAATACATTTATTTAACTATTGTATGAGGTATAATTTAGATGTTCTTTTACTTTGCTTGAGTATTTCCATTTTCTACCTTTTATCAAAATGAGATAAATAGGACTCTTGTTGGGTAAAAATCTTGTATCTCCAAAATGTCAAGTTTTCAAGAATTCTGAAAAGTTGTTTCCTCAGTCTGTTGAAGAAACTGTAATCCCTCAACAAAAGCTTGAAAATCTACAAAATGAAATAACCTCTTAGTTAAGAAACACTATCACCAATTTTTTTTTTTTTTTTTGTTTTTTTTGTTTTTTTAATTGATGACCAGTTTAAGGCTCTGAAAGCGTCACAGCCAAATGTCATAATAAATAGACTTTTACTAGAGTATTTTTTTTTCCGTTGTTTTGTTTTGATCATTTTACCGCCATAGGTTCTTCCACTCTGTTGGTCATGGGAAGACTTATAAATTACTTTGAATTTTTCAAAATTCATTTAAAATTGTGTACATAAAATTAATTATTTCTATAATTAGCATTTTTCTCCATTGTTCATGGATAATAGACAGATACTAAAACAAAATATTAAAACATTTTCATTCATGTACACACACTAGTAATATATTTTGTAAAATATCTATATATATATCACTCTAAGAATTTAAAATGCACGAATAGGTATAATTAATTCTAGAGACTCACCTGAAAATCTTCATTTTGTATCTTGCTTTGTGGTACCAGCTCTGTCTATTTATACTGTTCTCAGAACAACAAAGGGGCGTGAGAGGGAACTGCTCAGACAAAAGCGTAACATGAGTCGAGTATGAACATCGTCATTCATCTTAATATTTTACATGAATTTTCTTGAATAAAAATTCATATAAATATCAGCTGGCCCAATTTCACTTTCTATTCAGTATAAACTGCAATGTTTAAAAGATACATAGATTTAGGAGTTTTTATTAGGTGTCACCTCTCCATCACGTGGACAGGACATGTCTATGGACAGTGATGTTAATGTTAAAAAATTGGTCGAAGCTAAATATAAATGACACCAAAGCAGCGCATTAAAGCTCATTCATCAGTTTATTGATGTATAGGTGCATTGATGTATTCATGCTGCATTTTGTAGAAACCATTGAAAGAAATTGATTTAATTTAAACATTTTTTTTTTACAGGTCAATTCTGTCAGTTTCACTTATGAAAAGTAAAGAGGAAGCATATCTGTTTTTTGTTTTGTTTTTTTTGTTATCCTAAATGAACATTTCTTGTCATTATTTTATGAGTTGTTTGAATGAGTTCACTGAGATAGTCCTCAAATGTATTCAGTCAAACCTGTCACTCTTTATGTCCGGCTGGCATAATGCTGACATCCAATGGTCTGTCACTTGAATATTGATTATTCTACATTATGAACACTTTAATGGATTTCCACCAATACTTGTAATACTTTCAAATGTAGTCCATAGACGTGTATGGGCAAGTTTTAGTCTTATGATTGGAGTCGATTTAAAAAACAGAGTCAGGTTTGGTTAGGCTTAGGCTTAAAATGGGGTCCAGGTAAAGGTCAGGATAAGGTCACAGTTAAGGTTGAATGACTGATATTCCTATAGGAAATGTGTGATGAGTAACAATGTTGTGACACTGCATCATCACCTGGTAGCAGACCATTAACATTCATCTATCCAAATATTTAGTGGTGGATTGCTTCATTTTCATATCATATGCTGCAGGATGCTCATTAATAACATGATATGTTATTGGTCCTCAGAAAGAATATGTTTTAGCTTGTCTCATTGCAGAACAAGGACAAATTGAAACGAGGTCAAATAGAGAATAGCACTACTGGCACTCTTTAAGTGGTCACTTGAACATGTCTGGTGATCACAGTCAACTCAGCCTGAATGCCTTAAAGGACATACTGGTGATTATTGCATGTTTAAGCCTAATAAATACAACCTATTTGCAAACCTATTTGAAAAACCCCTGGTACACCCTTTAAGGCAATTCCAGTTATCACTGAGGTTTTCAAGTTGATATTTTTATAATGAGAGATTAACAAATACAGTGTTCTAAATTTGTGCTCAAAACAAATAATTTCTGCCTTGGTTGGACTAAAAAAAATGCTGGTTGGCCAAAATTTTGCCTAATAATGCATTTGTCATCATCTCAGAGGTTGTTTGTTCAAAATACATATATAGTATTTAGTATTTAGTACTATATATGATATACTGTCTATAGTCGTCTGATAATGCAAGGTTTATATTTTGGGAATGGAGTTAAATCATGCAATAATGCTTACAATTGCTGTCTTGGATAAGCAGGGACAGTGGCCTAGGAAACCAAAATGTACACAAAGTTTCATTACCCATTAGAAAACACATTATCAGAGATCTGATCACATTTGTTCTCTCTGGAGATCTTTCAGGGTGATAAAAGTGAAATTATTGTTTGTTGGAGTGCAAGTTTTGTAATAGATCACTTTTTGTTATGGCCTCAGGCATAAAATTATAAATAGAAGTTTTCTGTACTGTCCTTCTACAGTGTGAAAAGAAGACACACCTATCTGAGTGAAATCCGGGAGCTTTTGTAAAGCATGACATGAAAGGAACGTTGTCTAACTTTCCTTGATCCCCATAGAGCAGTGCTACAATACATGGTGTGGATACAAAAAGCTGCATGTTAGATTACTTTAGACTGGCATTACTGGCATTTGACGTATCCTATGTCAAATGTCAGTTTTAATCTTGGCTTTGTTGTCTAAATAGCTATTTGACTGGAAGGCATGCCATCGGTATAGCCTGGATGCTTAGTGATTTATCATAGGCTATTTCATCAAAACTTGGACCAAACCAAGGAAATTTATCCCAGTGCAGTCATGTGCAGTTTTGGGTCAGGACCCAAAAACTCAGATGATTAAAAAGGAGCTGAATATGTGTTTACCACATGTAAAGTAATAGTGTAGTACTATATCAAGTTTATTACAATATGAATCCAAATTATGATCAATCTCATCTTGACTTGGTCCCTTGATATGAGCTTGTACTTTGGTGTAGATGAATTTAACCTAGACTGGATTTGCGCTAGTACACACTAATTACAAATGGTCCTTCTTAATGAAGCAAAATTAAGAATAGGCAATTTCCACACAGTTATGATGACCTCAGGAATTTTGTTTTTCACATGTTGTTCTCACGTGACATTGTTTCATGAGTACATCTGCTGGACTCCCATAATACTCAACACATATTTTTTTTTTTAATAATGGCTTCTACCTCACAGGGGTGTGTGTGTGTGTGTGTGTGTGTGTAGTTATCATTTTGCATCCCTTCCACTTTGCAACAATAGCAGGCTACTTTACCTTATGCTCTCATGTGTCAGTGAGACTCACAGAGATGAGAGGAAGAACAGAACAGACTTCATATATTCCCAATGGGAACAAAGGCATTTGTGGATGTTTACACTGATTGTGCGTCATGTTGCTGTCAGGGGGAAAAAAAAAAAACATATACCTGTTCTCTGCAGGTCTGTGAAAGTAAAGAGCTAAAATAAAGCCACTTCAATGGCACATGTGCAGGGGCTCTTGGAACATTTGTTACAAAATTACATTACACAGGGCATAAACATACATAAAATCAAACATTTTTCATTATTTTTAATCACCATATAAACAATAAAGAAATCCTTTCACCCAACATTCTGTGTTAATGTACAGTAGACACTTTGTTTTTTGATTATGTGACACATTTTGCACATATTTTCCTTACTTTTTCTTGTTGGTGTGCATGTGCTGTAACACAAATAGTTTTGTTTATACATACAATATGTTTTTCTTCAACAGTTAGGCTGTTATTAGACCATGCTGTTCACTGGGTCACATTCCCAAACACACACAACACCTGAGCAAGATTGTAGTGTGTCATGACAGCAAGTAAGGAGGGGCCCTTTTTCTTTCTAAGGCCACATAAGGACAGAATGCTTGTAGGTAAACTAATCCAAGGGCTTGGTATAAAACTTGATGATCTGTGACCCACTTACTTTTTGTTTTAAATTCAATGTCAGTTTGATATCTTTTATCTCATGAAGATATTTGATGTAGAAGGAGATAATGTATTCTCGAGGTATTACCCTACATTACGCATCTAAGACAACAGTACAGTGTCCTTGATGCCTCTAAAATGACTCAATGGGTTATAATTGGCAGTGCCACAGAAGGTGTGTGTAAGGAAGCTTCCACTCATGCAGACTCCAGCTTTGAATTTGATATTAACACAAATTATTTATTAAATTTTCCACAAACAAAAACACAACAATGACAACATCAAATGACATCAGATTTGAATATGGGTAATAAGTTAAGGAAAAATGATTTTGATTTGATTCCATGGAAATAGCGACCATGACAATTGTTGATGCCACGTCTGCATTTCAGGCGGGAAGTTATATTTATTACTTCATATTATATTGTTATTATTATATATTACAATAATATTACATATTATTATTATTATTATTATTATTATTATTATTATCATTATTACTTATTCATTCTATGACCAATTCAAAAGTTGACACACCAGGAGGCCTCATATCTTTTTACTTCAATAATCTCAAAAGATTATTGTAAAGCAAACCTGACAAAACCTTTGACGAAACAAGTTGTTCGCACTAGTTACACTTGAGATCTAATAAAATTGAGACGATAAAGAGGCACATACTGTATGTGTGCAGTGTGTGACGCTGCATTAGAGTGCTGTAGTGAAGAGATTCTGGAGGTAAAACTCCCAAATTATTGGTTGAGCTATGTTCCAACAATCACTTATGGTAAGCTCTGGGCAGTGGCTGAAAGAATTCTGGTAGATCATGGATACAGTTATCAGAAATGCAGTGTTTCCTCAAACATTTAGGGACAAGATGACCATCAATAGGGAGCTCAAAGTAGAATTTCTGCTCACATTGAAAGGAAATAGCTGATGTGGTTTGGGCATCCGATCAGAATGCCTTGTGGCCACTTCCCTGGGGAACTAGTTCAGGGAAGTCCAACTGGGAGGAGACTACAGGGCAGGGCCAGAACATGCTTGGCAGGTTCTATGTCCCATCTAGCCTGGGAATGCCTTGGGATCCCATCTGAAGTGCTGGTTGACGTGGCAAGGGAGGGTGACATCTGGGCCACTTTGGTTAGCCTATTAGCTCCGTGACCCAGAGCCAGATAAGCAGAGGAAAACACTACTTGAGAACTCTACCATCTCTAATTTTATTTAACAATAAAATAAGTTATTGAAATAATGTTCACAAGCAATATTTATGTCATTAACTGAGTTGAAACCAATTCACTTTTGCAGCTTGTAACAAATGCTGTGCTGACTGTGCCTGCTGTTCAGCTTCAGGCCACAAAAGAAGCAGCTATTATGAGCTTGATGTCGTCCATATCACCGATGAGACAACTCCTGCTGCTATTGCTTTTGGCCTGGACAAAAAAGTTAAAAAAAAAAAAAAAAAAAANAAAAAAAAAAAAAAAAAAGATCACAAACTACTAGTTTTTAATTTGATTATAAACACTAAAGGCTTATTGATAGTTGTATTATAGTTAGTTGTATGTTAAATGCCATGTGTATGTCTCACTAAGGACTTTCAGCTTTTTTTTTTCTTCTTCTTTTTTTTTGGTTTAGATTTAGGTTTTCACTGCTTNAAGGACTTTCAGCTTTTTTTTTTCTTCTTCTTTTTTTTTGGTTTAGATTTAGGTTTTCACTGCTTGAGTAAGTGGATCATCTGAGGCTGAGTACAAATCATTCTAGTTCTTAGTCATTGCTAGTTATTAGTTATTCATTCTGTTGTCAGTAGCACATTGTGGAGTAAAACAGTTGCATGACAGTCAGAAAGCTAAGTTTAATCCTACAGTAGGCAATCCTACAAAACACACACAATACAATCATAGCCTAAGGGAAATTGGTGTTGCCTCAACAAATTGAAATAAATACATCTGACAAATTTGTATTGCACAGCGGAAGTTTATTACTGCATTAAAGGGCTTGTCATTTGTTTATGGTCTCTGAAATAAATTCCACCACCTTAAAATGATATGCTTATTTGTGAATGTTTACTTTAACATGGAAATGTACAGGAAAGTTCACAGCTCTTGGTTCCTCCGATCTATCAATTATGGACCAGTGCTGGTGTGTATGTGTGTATGTGTGTGAAAGTGTTTGGGAAGTCAGCGTGAGTTCGAGTTTCTTGGGCATTCATGCATTCGGTAGGCACACATGTAGAAGATACCTAAAAGAGAGTGATAAATAAAGTTGTATATTTTTCTGAAGGATTGTCAACTAAATATGAACATCAGAATGAGACGCGACTCGTAACCGCCGAGGTNTTCTGAAGGATTGTCAACTAAATATGAACATCAGAATGAGACGCGACTCGTAACCGCCGAGGTATTTGACTTTCTGTGTGGCATTATGCTTACCTGAGAAGAATGTGAGCACCACAGCCACCCAGCCCATTATATAGGACCAGGAGAATCGCCAGCTTCCATAACGTTTCCCATAGTAGTTTACCGTTACGCCGGTGTAGACAGCCATTGCCAGCAACACAAAGAAGCCTAAACACAGAAGAAAAGATCAGATTCAACTGTTTTTGATGGCTAAGCTACATCAGAAAGTTTTGCATGTGGCTGTAGCTGAGCGGGTTTTACAGGAGATAACGAAGAGGATTCCAGCTGCAAATGTCTTGTCAAACCCATCAAAGGAGGAGTAGTGGATGAAGGCCATGACGCCGATCACAATGCCGATGAAGCAAGCCAGCAGGGAAAGAATCATGAAAGCTCTGGTTGCATCCCAGTATGCTGTATTTGAGAGAAGACAAGGCAAGACTGAGACCCAGGAGACCATTTTCCCAAGCATGTCCATTGTCTATTCCTACTTTATATTCACTACTCATATAATACCCGCAAACACAGTGCCAGACTTAAAGGACCATACCACCATTTTGCATGTTAGAGCCTAATGTATTAAATTTTCAGACATGTAATGTTACTGACAATCATTTCCCAAAGCATACTACTGAAACAGTGAGTTAAAAAAAAAAATTTTCCTACCTTCCAGACTGCCATTGGTTTCAGTTCATTCCGGTATGCTATTAAAATCAACTTGTTGATACTTGAAAAGTTCTTGGGATAGGTAATCCATCATCATGAACAACACGAATATTCAAGGTTTTTTCACAGTTTCATAATTTTAGTGTTTAAATGCAATAAAAAGTGTGGAGTGAACGTATGTCTGGTGGACACATACATTCACTCCACCAGGGAATATAGTCCCAAAAGAAGACCTGTGTTTATCGAAAAATTTAAATGATTGTGACTTCATAAGGCTGCGTAACTATTAGCAGGTGAAACACTGGTTTTTAAGGTGGGTGCTTGAATATTTGATTTTGGAAGATTAAGAGATTTTGGAAAATATCAGGAAAGCTGAAATACGGTTTTATCCTTTGGGAAATGATTGTCAGTAACGTAATATGTATGAAAATTGAATATATTAGGCTCAAATATGCAAAATGGGTTATTACTGTTATGTAACCACGTTGTCTCATTCACTCATTCATAAACACCTGTTACTGGCATCTTTTAGTATTAGCCTTGAGAGAGGCATTGCTACGATATTTCCTTATTCCCTTCCTTTCCTTATTCCTATTTCCTTAGCGATTCTTAAAACACGCCGTCATGACCTGTTTCAGTCTGGAGGTAAATTTCAGTTGATCAGTTAGTGTATTTAAATGGCAAGCTTTGATCCGGTCTCACACACAGTCTAGTTGCCCTCTGGGTCCCTCTCTTACACACACACACACACACACACACACACACGCACGNCACACACACACACACACACCACACTACCACACTATCCTCCCACCTGTCGGGCTCCCAGTGGATGGAACTCTTATCTCTCTAATCTTAATGTCAATCTCTTAAAATGTGGAAGTCTAAAGCGGAGAATTTAGGTTTCATTTGCAGATTTAACATACAAATTTGACTTTGATGTCAGGGAAAACACTAAACTGTGATTCTTAAATATAAAGCAGTTCATTAATATGTCAATCTTCATTGTTTTTACCCTTTTACCTGTGACACCTTACAACATTTAAAGGGACAAAGATGTGCTGATTAGCATAAGAGAAGCTTAATGAATGAGCCTCAGTTACTATGGCACTTTTTTCATGTGATGCGTGTTGCTGTGATTTTCTCCTGATGTCTTTTCAAAAATTATTTTGAAAAGACATTCTGGAGTTTTTGTGTTTCTTGATAACATTTGCATAATAGTAACATAATATAACAACTTAGCTTATTTTTCATTGAGCTCTTAGTCTTACATACTGCCATTAAAAAAGAACAAAGGCCAAAAGGGGAAATAACACTCATGTTCATCATGGTTACAGAGAAGGGCAGGGACTGATTGTCAGCACGTTAATGCATATGAATGAGAATCTGCATCCTGTGAACATATACGAGTAAGTCTTTGTCTCTTACCAATACTGTCTGTGTGTGACATGCATTTCCCAGGCACACAGTACCGCCACAGGCCCTGGTGCATGTAATTGCTGGAGTGACGATACTGCATCCAGTAGTCTGTTGCCGTGGAGACAATGAGGAGTATGTTCCTGACTCCAGCGCAGAACAAGCCACCTCCCATGAAGCTGTACATCCTGCCAAACACACTGACTAACAGAGAAACAGAGCGTGTCAGGGCCTCCTCACATCTGGCCCTTGCTACACCAATTAGAGTGGGTACTTCCTGTTACAGAGCATGGAGCAACAGCTGCTATGAATAAAACAAAAAATATCTAAATACATTCAAAAGGAGCCTATATGAGCATGCTATGCTGAGGCTAGACAGGAACATTACTTATTAGACAACAACTCTGCAGGAACTTTGTAAGACAGGCTGGTATACACTGTTGAAACCTACAAAAAAAAATTATTTTAAAAACTTAAATTAGATTAAAGTACCAAAAATGTCATGCTGAACAATAGGGGGGATGTGAAATGTTAAACAAGACAGCTACATGATTTCTATTTGATGTCATGGTTCATCCATTAAAAAAAAAAAAAATGTATCTTGGGCTTGCATATTTATACATTTCAGAAAATTTGTGCTTCAACAGGTTTACTAAAAAAATTAGGCAGAAACATTTTTTTTTTATCTTTATGTAAAATTTAGTTGCATAGGTACACCTCATTTCACACATACCATGATTTATATAGTTACTTACCTTTATCTTTTTTTCCCTCAGAAAAAAAAAAAAAAAAAANAAAAAAAAAAAAAAAAATCAGAGATTCCAATATTTTACGTTGTCAAAGCACAGAGGAGCCCAATATTGCCCGGAGTGGCAGGAAAGTTTTGTTTGTGTGCAGGAAACCAAGCAAACAAACATGTTGATGGAACAATGGAGTGTACTGAGCCACAACCAATCACAGAAGATGAGTTTTGTGTTTTAGGGAATCTGCTGAAAATACAAAACTGGCAAAGTGCTGTGCACATCTCGGTATACTGATGACACAGGGCTTTTAATTCAAAATGCTGCACAACAGTTCACAGTAAACCAATTGTCTGCAATAGGGTTAGCCTTAGTATTGCTGGCAAAGTTATTTTAATAAAGATTACTTAAGAGTAAAGTGCATGGCATTACTTTTAAAACTGAATTTTGTGTCATTTTGAAATATGTTTCTGTATTTTTTAACAAGTTTATACCCAATATTATGAAAATTCATGCATTGTGTGCTCAGGAACATAAAATCAAATCCAAGATTGGAATGATTTTTATCTGGAGTGTAGAATAAATGATAAAGAAAGTACAGAATTGCACCTATTACAGTGTGCATTTATTCCATTTCAATAACTGTAAACAGCAAAGTTGTAATTGTTAACATTTCGTTTAGTTTCTAGTTTTAGTGCTGTAATTTAACACACAGCCAGCTGAAGGAGATTCTTGTAATTACAGGTGAAATTGACAACATAACAGCACAAATTCAACTTTAAAAATAAATAGTATAATGAGCTGGCACATGCGTATTTCATTGTTAGTCATTAGCTATGAGTTTAGTTTTTGGGAAAGATGTTACTGTGTTCTGTCTTTGTTGTAGCATCAAGTTAAAAGAAAGAGTTAAATTGTATCATATTATGTTATGTTATGTTATGTTATGTTATGTTATGTTATGTTATGTTATGAGATCTTTGTGTCTGAAAAAGCAAGAAGAAAATGGGAGAAAAGATTAGAGACAACAGTATCACAGAGACAAATGTGTGATTCATTATGACGAGTTTTTTTTTCATAAAGTTTAAAAAATGATAATCAGGTTGTTCATCTAATTAAAATTTTGCTTCATTGAAATTTTAACAACAGACCAACATCTTTCACGTATCAGGTCTGTTGCTTTCAAATTATGGAAGATGGTTTCCTGTAGCAATTACTGCTATATGTGCTCATAAGAATTAGTCCGCATGCGTGACTTAGTTATTGCCACTAGATGGCGCCTTCTGCCAAATCTTGCAACAGAGCAATAATTGATTCTATTAAGTTGGTTTCTTAAACACGCATAGGTTTATATTCTCCCTCTAACCTGCATAGTCAGACTGCATACAGAATCTGATATTTTATGAGCAGTGTTTAAAGCAGAATACAATGCATTGCTTAATCACATATGCAGGATCGGAGGAACATCTGTGCTTGTAGGGATTTGGATTTGGAAGAGCATTTAAGCAGAGTTAACCTTGTAGACATACAGAACAACAACTGTCAATAGGTATAAACTCCAAAACTGGCAGTCAATGCTAATATGGGGGAAAAACATATTTTCCCCATATTAGCAATCTGATCAGAAAAAAACAGTACATTTAAGACACATAAGTGGCCATTCTGTCACCTGTGTAATCAGTGTAGATGTCTGAGCTGAACAGTGAGTTTGTGTATGTGTGTGTTTGTGTGATTTTTGGGGTACACCACAGAGACCTTAATCATGCTACAGGCCTAAAAGCATAAAATTGTTGAACCCCTCTAAATTGCATAAACCCTTTAAATGGCATTGGATTATCATTATCCTCCTCGCCTGGTGGGACCTGGTGGGTATTTGGCAGAATGCAGTAGAATCCGACTCACTTTCCACGCCATCTGACTGCTTTCCTGCCAAACACTTCTCAGCTTTCAACCATGAGCTGCACACAAGAGGCACAAACAGATGATATGAGACGTGAAGGATGAAGAAAGTGTTTCATATTCCATTGCTGCCGTGATCCAGGAGTCAGAATACCATGAAAGCAACCTCCTCTCATTTCCTATATTTATTAAAAGAAACAAGGCAATCTCACAACATACTGCAACCTGAGGACCTCAATGCAACTTAAGAAGGCATTACCTCCTACTGTAGCACACAGGCTAGCAAAGTTTAGAGAATGTAAGATTGTTCTCAGCCATTTCAGACCTGTTTGCCTTTCGTGGAGACATTTAAACTCTTTGTCATTGTGTCTTTTTACACAGATTCAACATTGAAAACATGGAAATACCTTCTGTTTGTTATTCAAAAGAAGCCATCTTTTTGAAACACATATTTCAAATATGGAGAGAACCATTTTTGTAGCAAACTTTTTATTGGCTGATTTAAAAATCACAACAGAACTAACACACTGATGATCTACAGGGATATACAGTACACAGTGACACAGACACACACCCACACCCACACCCACACCCACACAACGGTTACTGACAAACGTTATGACTCATTTCTCTTTCATCAAATGCGAATCATCATGGATTAATGGTCAAGAGTAAACAGAAGATTCAATACATCTGCTGTACAATATGTAATGGTTAGATTTACTTGACCATTCCCTAAAAATACAATATCTATTTTTCCCAGATCTAGTTCAGTGATATATCTGATCACAGCTTTAAAAAATTGCAAAGATGTCTATATACATAGAGGAAGGGTGAATAAAATCACAAAAATAAATAAAGAATAAATCGTTGAATAAAAATGGCAATAGTTTGTGAAAAGGCAGATGGCAAGCCTTAACATTTTCCCTTTTGTCTTCAGTTTTTTCATGAGAAACCATGGCAACAAATTGATGGTTTGCAAAGACAGGAAATCGGAGAGGGAAAAGCAGGATGTCATGTCACGTAATCTGCTTCTGTCTAGCTGAGGTTCTGGAAATAAACAAACACAACAGATTGAGTCCAAATGACCAACCTGACTGTCATTTATTTACATACAGTGTAATAGCTGTGTTATTCTGCTTTTTTCCCTTTTGTTTTTCACTGTCAAAACATTTTTAAATGAAGCTGAGAATATGTTTTTCATATGTAAAAAAACAAAAAACAAAAATAAACATTTTCAGGGTTTTAAATACTGTCTCTGGGTATCACAAACACAAGTTACAAATTTCAGTGACAAAACTAGTGACAAAAGTAAAGATAAATTAAAGTGATTTTTTTAAACCTTTATAAAATGAAGGTAGCATGTATGTATTTTCTTTATGCAGTTACACACAAGCGTCACTCCTCTGCAATATGTATAAAGTGTAATCTTGTTAATCTTACAGTTCCATCATGGATTAGGAGATTTTAATTTCAGATACAATTAGAAATTTGACTTTTTTTGTTGTTGTTGTTAGGCCACTAAGTCACTATTGAGAAATATGAGTGAAAACTATGAGGGTTCATCCCTATTCAGCAGTTTTATAAGTGTAGTCAGACCTCATCTCTCCTCCGTCCAGTGGTAGAAGGCCGCGAAACAACCCGTCCACCCAGAGACCCGTAGCCTGACATCTGATCCCTAGGCATGAAGCTAGACTGACCATATGTGATTCCATTCTCATCTGGAGATGAAAATATAAAACTAATCATTTAAAGCACAGCTGTATACATTATTATGTGGATTAGAGCAATATTATTGGACGTGTGTGTGTGTGTGTGTGTGTGTGTGTGCATACACTGATGGACGATGTTTCTTTCTATGCCTAAGGGGATTTGTGTGTGCTTGATGCATCACAATAATAACAGCAAACATGTACATGAATTCCAGATGATAAAGTAACATGACATGTTGTTATGAAACAAAATTCATTTTTAATCACAGAACATCTATTTTTGCTTGTTTGATAGACATATAATCATATTATAGAGGCCATAAAAAGTAATATTAAATTAATAGTAGTAGTGCTACATAGATTATTATGCAGCATATTGTACTTACCCTGTGATATCCACTTTGAAGAGCCTCTCTTTTGGAGTGAGAAATGCTCTCCCCTCCTCTGAAGATTATGTGAATTGCTCCCATCTTTCCGTTCACTGTCTGTTCGGCTGCAACTCAACACATCAGCCAAGAGCTGCAGGGACTCGTGTGGGGGGGGAGGGGCTGGTGGAGGGGGGAGACCTGCGTGTGTTTGATCATTGAGAGAAATACTGCTCTAAATGTAGCACTAAACAGCATTAATATCACAACTTGTTTAGCATTGTTGCACCAGAAATAATCCAGGATGAAACTTTAGGAACAAAGCTTGAAAGGTGTCTTATAAAAGGAATATCCCTTCTTTAGTTCTCATCTGGTGAAAGTAGAACAGAAGCTAGATTCAGTGTAATGTGTCATACCTGCTTGACCATGTTGGTCTCGCTGGAGTTGCCCATCCTTGGAGGTTTTCTTCTTAGTCCTGCTTCTGTGTGCCTGGGCCGCAGGGCTCGACTCAAGAGCCAGAGCAGGAGATTGTCCTGGCAAGAAAGCGCACTGATGTTAAAACTGAGCAGCACATTGAATAAATCTAACATGACTTTCACGAACAAATCCCCTGTGTTATGTTGCATCATAAAGTAAATTATGCGCAGTGCTGTGTGATTGTGCACTGCCTCTTGGGAAGTGACGGATTGAGTCAAGGATGTTATGTATAAGACTGAAAAATACCCTAAAAGACTTTCTTACCTTTGCTCATGCTCTCGCCCTTGAAGCCCTCTGCCCACTGGCCTGTGTGGTAACCTTCAATGACATCTCGGACTTTGGTGTTGGTACACAGATCTGGGTTGGACTGGGTGACCTGAGAAACCAAATGATGATGGGCTAGCAGGTCAAAGTGTGGCATCCGTGGACTCTCACTGGGCTTGTGAGTGTCTCGTTGGGGGGAAGGCATCGTTGCTGTGGACTGCAGATTGTAGGACAGTTCATGTGCTTTGGAGTTCAGGATAGAGAGTTCTTCCCTGGACGTGCCCATCAGGTATGTTCTGGCAGGTAGCGGAGGACACCAGTCCTCTTCTTCCTCGTCAGAGCTACAGGATGGACATTAAGTAACACCAGCCTGAGTGTGTGTCTTAGATAGAAACATTGAACATGTGAAACCTACTTAGATATAAAACAATATACTGAAATTAGTTAGACCATTTTAACTTAAGTATCCTTAGCAATTTAAAAAACAAGACTTCTTTAACTCCAATGGAAGTAGTATATGGTTATAGAGGACCTGAACCACCTCCATGACTTATGCTGCACTTTCATGCCATCAGGGTTAATTTAATGATGGATGCATCATTGAAAATGGAAACTACTAATCCAGACTGTCAGATGGCTGTTAATGTCATTACAACAGACTTGGCATAGTCAGAACAGTCCTCCAATCCCACCCTATTATGTCTGCAATCTAATCTGTCAGAACTAGTTAGAGGAGACGCTCCCTTCCATAACCCTGAAGCACAATCTACTCGATGCCTGCAGACATAACTGTTCATTCAAAACCTCCCCAGACTCAAAACCTGACACAAGTTTTGTTTGACAGCCTTGGTGGAATTATAGTGCAGGTTTGACATTCATTTGCCTTAAGTCTCTCTGTCATGTAGGTGAAGTCTGAGGCCTTGAATCTAATAATAACCTAGAGTATTTATTGAATGTAAATGAGACAGTGCAAAAAGCAATCATGTTGATGGAGGGTGATCTAAACTTTATGGTGGAAGAGAGCCTTGATGTGTAACATGGGAAGTGTTTAATGTTCACAGCAATAAGGCTCACCTGTGTTGTTCCTGTTCTTGGTCTGTCTTTGTATGACCTCTGTCTTTATTGGCAGGAAGAGGTAAAGACAAAACGCCCACCCAGGTAAGAGGAACCGGCTTGGATGTGGGCTCCATTGATCTCTGCTTTACAGGTTTTTCTTTAAAGACAAAACACAAAAGTTATTGGTAGCTATAAGAATTGATGGTGTGTGTTATAATTGGAACACCTCAATCATTCATCAGCTTAAACTCAGTTTAAAACATTCGACAGAATGCATTAAACTGCAGGTAACCATGACAAAACTTTAGCTTCACATTATGTTAACAGTTGATTCACTAATAGAACCAAAGTAAGTGAACCTTTAAAACAAGTTGACAAATTAAACACAGCCTCCTTTTTGCCTTAAAAAAATGATAATGCAGCCCAAGGTGTTTTAATATAGAAAATATTAAACTTTGCTTTTCATTTACCTCATCCATTATTTTCATATATTGAACCACCATGTGCTTTTACTGATTTTATTTTTGATTATATTAATAGAAGGCCCTCACCATTCGTTTTCTTTGTATGATGGAGTTTGGCATATTCAGACCCAGACTGACTGGACTTGATGGTCCAGTGGTCCAGGTCCTGATCCAGACCTACAAGTCCACTGTTTGATAGTACTGGGTTGCTGCTATATGGGTCTGGACCAGTGGAGTAGGTGTCATAGTACGCCAGCAAGTCCTCCTCTGCAGCGGTGTTAATTGTGCTGTAGATGGGGCTTTCATTGGATGCCATGCTGTGTTTTTCTAACTGGTTTGGATAGTTGATGATGCCAACAGCTGTACAGTCAAGAAATATGTTACATAAATGATCATGATGATCTATTCAGTGAGACAAACAATCAACTTTGAAGGTCACAGAGCTCTTACCATTATAATATCTGTCTGAGTCCAGTTTGCCAGAGAAGCAGTTGACAGAGTCTTTGCCGTTAGAGCTGAGATTAGAAGCAGGCCAGGAGTCAGCCAGCCAGGGGTAGTTGCCCATGTTTGATCCCAGCATTCCAGGCCTGGAAACACAACTGAGATCATATCATTGCTTTCCCAGTAAAACATAAACTTAGTATTATTTTTACTATTATCTTAAAGAAATCATAATCTGCAGTATACCCTCCATTGATGATTCCAGATCCTTCACCATGAGCAAAGCCAGCTGAAAGAGCATATAAGAAAAAGGTCTTAGTTTGTACCAGAAACAATAAGTCTTACATCAGAAAAATATCTAATTTTCAAGAGAATTATGTTCAATTCCACATAAGCGGTTTTTCCCACATGGAACTTTGATATTTCATGAAGGACACACTGCTGACCTAATTCACAAGAAGGCTGATGTGTATATGGCTGCACTGCACCTAAGTGCAGATGTTATTCCAATAAGATGTAGTTTAAAGATGCAGCTTCATCTCAAATAAAAAATATAATACAATCCATATATTATAATATAAAGTATACGTTCTTTTTATTGCAATCACAGTATATTCACAGACATCATCATTATATAGGAATAAGAAGTAAATTAAAATTAAATGGTTATTGGACAGCCTTGGGCAGTCCATTGAGTGTTTGTGAACATGAACAAATATCTCTCAAAGTCAGAAAACAACTTTTATGTGTTTATGTATTTATTCGCCAAAGAGCATACTCTAAAATGAACTGTATACAACAGTCACTATTTTACATATGTTAAAGTGTGTATTCAATGTATTGTTTATGCCTGCATGAAAATTGCTCAGTGGAGATAAATACATTTTAATTAACTGATTATGCAATGAAAGTGTATGTATCACTTTGTGAAATACAAACTAAAATTGAAAACATTCATCACTACTGGAGACATCCCCAGACATCTATAATCAATTTTATAACTGTCATTTGTGGAAACTTGAATCTGTTGCTTTGCTCTACAGTGCAATAACAACAGCAGAGAGGTTTTGCTCTCTTACTTTTGCCTTTCATGAACAACAGATATAATAAATGAAATGTGACAGTTAGCACATTAGAATGTCACACAAGCCGTTCAGTGATGACGGGGTNATAATAAATGAAATGTGACAGTTAGCACATTAGAATGTCACACAAGCCGTTCAGTGATGACGGGGTATGTGAAAAGTGAAAATCCATTGTCAGTTAGGAAACAAGCTTTCTTATATTTCTACAATAGACAAATCTTTTCAATTTTCACCCTACTCACTAGTTGAGTAGGGTGAGTTGAGTCTGTAGTAGTCACTACTACAGACTCAACTGTTTTAGCACATAAATACACCACATTTCAGAAATTCATGTCATGTCATTTTCCAGTTTATACTTTGATCGCATGATCTGTGACATGATGCTAAAACCCACTTAACTATAAGAAAAAAAGGTTATTTTGACTTAATTATGCACCTGCAGGTGTGTATGCGAAAGAGGTAGTATAGTGTCCCAGCTGCTTCCTCCTGCGATGGCGGCAGTACATCCAACCACTGAAGCCCATCAGGACCAACCATGACGCTACGCCCAATCCTGCGATGAAGGCTGGCTGGCGAACAACAGTTGTGATCTGCTCTGATAGGCTGAGGCTGCTCCCTTTCTTCACTGGAGTATTAGATTTGTCCAGTGGCGGGGCTGAGAGGATGACAAAATGATAACAGCCTAATTTATGAAAACCCCATGATACAGCAACGGCTGAGTAAAGAGCTGTTATTGCCTTTATTATAAAGAACAATCACTAGATAATGTAACAGCAATTGTAAATCTTGCAAAAAATTAATGAAGAGGAAAAATATCAAATCACCAAAGAGCAACATGCCCACTAATTAGGAAAGAGTGCTTTAAAGCTGAGAAAACTGGCAAAAATTGTTAATATTTGACCATGGTTTTGACTAATTCTGATGGAAAAATGACCTGATTTTGTGTCAAATGAACAATTGTAATTTAACAAGTTTCACCTGGATTTTATATCCCCAGGCATCCAAAACCTGTTTCTACTGCAAGTTGACACCGTTTCCCGCAGTTTACAGTAAACAAGGTCATCTAGAAGCAAGGACAGCTCGGACTATGCCTCCAGTAAAATGTAGAGAGCATGCAAAAAAAAAGCAGTTAATTATGTGCCAGAGTTCCTCAAAAAATAAAATAACAGTAAGAAACCTACTGGGTTCACTCTACAGTATGTGCTATTTTCTTACATTCAAATGAATGTAAGAAAATAGCACATACAGTAAATAGCACATACAGAAAATAGCACATACAGTAAATAGCACATACTGTAACACATAACCCCCCCCCCCCCNCCCCCCCCCGAAAAAAAATCCCAAAGGCCCCAGTATACTTCATTTAAAGTAAAGCTTTCAGGCAAAAATATGTCTTGCATGGCTGAAGACTCCGGCTGTTGTGATGTTCTTTGTGCAGGGCCCCCAAGGCAAACTTTGTCTTTTGCATTTGTGATATCTACCCCTACCCATAAATTGGTCCAATTACCACATGGCTGTTTGTGTCAACGTTGAAGGACCAGCGGGCAGAAATCAACTTTTGTTTGACTGATTCATTACTTCCTCTGCTGCTGGAGCAACAGAGACAATTCTCAATCTTCCTTCCTACTCTGATCTAGAGAACTGGCGTACCTTCTCTTCTTTGACATAGTGTCACTCTGAAAACTTCACTGTTTCGGTGTTGATTGCAACTTAACACCTTTCACTTTTTCCACACTCAGAACATCAATGTTGAAGCTGCCCCGCTATAAAGTCTTTCACACTACTGTCATCACACATACAGATTTCACTTGTGATAAAGTCGATTCACTCAGAGCTTATCTAGCCATATTTCTTTATCTACAGTGGTGGCAACAGTTTCAGTGACTCACTGAGAAGCAGATTGACAGGTGGACTCTGAGCGCCCACACCCAGGCTGGTGACAGCAGCTACCATGATGGTGTAGCTTGCATCAGGCAGCAGGCCCGTCAGCAGGATGGAAAGAACAGCTCCATCCACTGTTCGGTTAATCTGATTCTCCTCTTCCAGACTGTTGCCCAGACACCAGATCTGATAACAACCAGACACGAAGAGTTAATGTTTGAATTTCAGCATAGCCCATGATAATAAATCCTACAATTTCAAGAAAAAACTGAGTTCCTTTCATTTTTGTGGCACTGATCCATTATGTGTGAGTGCACCATGGAGAATGACAGGCAAAGATAAAAGGCAGAGGGATGTCAACGCAAAGACAGTGCAAGATTCAAAACCGTGATGTTGCATTCATGTTGTACTTGATGTGTTTAGTTCCTTTGGAACATTATGCCTGAGATGTATGTTCCGTATGGATTAACCATGCATGCATCATCCAAGTCAACTATCTGTGAAGTTTTAGTGGGGAAATTCTTTTTTCAGTGATTTAAAGTTCAATATAACAAAATAAATCCTTTTATACTACAAATATATAATCACATTTAATCAATTTAATTTTTCCATTTAATATTCCATTCCATTTTGATTTGATCTGAAGAAAACACAGGATGTTTTAGACTTAGGCTGATGAGCAGCCACATATAATAGGATCACAAAATTCATGAGTCCTGCACTCTTTTCTTATAACTTCAGCATGGAGAAGCAGATGGAAAGCAAGTCAACACAACAGAACTCTATGTCCCATGTTTTTTGGGGATTTTTTTTTTTTTGGAATAGCAGTTAGATGATTAATAATCAGTGTTCTGCTCACACTAAGGAACAGATAATCAGAACTCTGTTTTTTTTACAGAGCAAACTGATGACAGGGACAGTCAGTGTTCAGCTGAGAATCCGATGAGTCTCTTTCAGCATCATTGCCTGTACTGGCAGCAGATAAGCAGCAATAAGTAATTACTAATTGGGAATTAAAATTAGTATCTAAACAGCGAATCTGAGCAATGGCTGTGTAAATTCAAGCTATTTTTACCCATTTGTTACAATCTACAGCTGGCGTCACTGATAAACAGTCTTGGGAAGAGAATAAAGCATCACTAGTGTTGTCTCAGGAGTTGGGTGTCGGAGATTGTTGTCTCACCTTGTACTCTCGAATGATCCCAGTCTGAATATTATGTGCCGGAGGCTCCCAGGACACACTGATACTGGAGCTATTAATGAGCTGCACCACTGATACAGCCTCTGGAGCAGCACTCAAAACTGGAGATGGTGATAAGAAAATGATATCAACTTTAACAATGATGGGGTATAATTCCAAAAAAAAAAAAAAAAAAAAGACAAAAGATCTCTCATTTCAATGGTGTCATTAAATGAAAAATAATATCAACTGAAGCTATTCAGCTAGCTTTACATACGATAAAGGATATGCAATTCTTACCCTCTTCAGGGGTACGCAGCAGCACCATGAGACTGTCATGGCCCTGTAACTCATTGAAGTAAGGACGAATTTTGACCTCATACTCTGCATTGCTTTGCAAGTCAACTAAGATAGCACTGAGGTCAGATGTTGCCTCTACATCCTGGACTGACCAGGAACTGCCAATAGTTCGGTAATATATACGGTATCCTTGAACATATCGAGACTGACGAGCCAACTGTAAAAAAACAGAAACAGTGATTCACATTCCCATCAATAATGAGAGGCAGATCCAGCTGTGTTTGTGCTTAATCTGTTTGTGTCACGTAATGTTTGGAGGAGTTTTTGAAGTTAATGTTTGAAGATTAGCGTGTCCTCCACGCTGCAAGCTGACTTTGAAAAGTAGAATTTTTTCATCAGCCAACTATTCTACTCACAGTCCAAGAAATCCTGCTGCTGGAAGGAGAGAGAATCACAGGCTTCTGCAGGTAGACAGACACCTCTCCTAATTCCCTCTGCACCTGTCTGTGGTCCACACCCTGTTCTGCAGGACTCCCATCTGAAACAACAAACACTTTCATTCAGCCAAGGCCAAAAACACAAAAGCACATCGCAGCTATTCAGCAAAAAATGCTTTTAGATGCAATCCAACATCGCTCAAGGCAAAGGAGAGTTACACTGAGAAAGCAATTCGTTTTTAAAATAGCACATGAAAAGCAACATCTTAGTGTCAGTCCTACATCCAATATCTTAGGTCTAAAACACCTTTTCTACACAGAAAATGATGTTTTTCTACTCTTGTTGATTTTAATGATCTGTGATGCATTACTCACCCTGCGTCCTGACAGGTTCAGAGATTGGGCTGGGGTCACTGAGGCCATAAGAATTGACAGCTCGGACGATAAATAGATAAACTGTGTTGGGGAAAAGTCCCACAACTGTGTGCTTCTCCTGCCTCACATGGTCTGCTACTGTTTGCCAGGTGCTGCCCACTGATTGGCTGGAGGGAAAAGAAACCACAGAGGTTGATGATTACATGAAGACACACAGCACAGTCTTTTTTTTTTTTTTCTCATTATCATCATTGAATTTTCTGTTATAAGATGATAACACATGGATTTGCCTAAGTCACAACTAAATTTTAAGTAAATGATTTTGTGTAAGTTATGTTGCACTTGAAGGTCAGGATCTTTATCAGGAGGATGCACACCTACTTTAACAGTACACTGATAGCCATAAACATACAGTTTGCAGTCTATAAAGTATATTTTGCTATATATGCTCTGTCCTCTACATGCAGTCATGGTTTCTAACATTATCTAGCCAGCTATCTAATGATAATGAAGGATAATTAATGGATTTGATTACAACTCTTGTCCTACTGCTGATAACATATAGATAGCGTGATATCATGGACAGACAAAAGTGAAACTGACAATGTCAGAAGGGAAGATCTCACTTTTTAAAAAATTTTGCTAGGGGCAAGATGGCAATCACCATTAGGTTATGAAGTCATGATGTGATGAAACATTTTTATCACATGATCACGAGGAAAACGTGACATTGCAAGATAATGAGATAAATCACAAGCAGTCTTCAGATAATGGGACTAACAAGGACAGTGCAACAGTCATATGCAAATCACACCACGTAGGCTATAATCAGAGGGAGCGAGTGCATAATCCTGGTTCAAAGTGTGATCTGGAGGCATCAACAGCCACTAACTGCAGGTAGACTGAATGAACAAATGAGTCCGTTGCTTTTCAGGTTTTGTGCATCCAAAAACCTTCATTCAAGGTCAATCTCAGTTTTCAGAAGAAACAATACAGGTTAATTTCTTCTTTCACTGCAGGAAGTTATATGAATGGCTTCTGAATGAGTCCAGTGAGGATACAAATAGCCTAATGCTGTACACTGCTGGGACTATCGAACAGCGTGAGCGCAATTTAACATTTTCCTTAACTCAGTAGAAGAGAAAATGGGCAGGTAATTACAACAAGCAAGCCGCAGAATTTTTCTGTCATCCGTTTCTTCTTCTCCTGCCACCTTTCTCTCCAAATATTCTCCAGAGAAACAGTTCAGCCACTAAAAAAAAAAGACAGTTACAAAAGAAATGCCCCATCAAGCATCTCTTCTGCATTTTTCCTTTTTCCTAAACTAAGAAAAATAGAAATGAGGAGCAACTGCTTAAAATTCTGAATGTACTCTAAATGTTGTTGGTGTTGGTGCAACAGTAAGTGGATCTTGGACTCTCTAAAGGGAGAAAGTTATACAGTATCCATGACCAAATTCGCCACAGTGAGTTCTATTTCCACCTAGATCCTTGTGTGTGTGTGTGTGTGTGTGTTTATGTCCACACTTGTCCTATACCCTCTCACACACTTCTGTAATGATTGAACTCCCCAACTGGGTTAGCATCCCCCCTTCATTGCTGCAGGACAGAGTGCTGAGCTGACCGCTGCAGCAACTCTCCTCCATCTCATTCATTTTCTTTCTCACAATGCTCCAGATGGTTGTTACAGAGAAGATGACTCTCTTTGGATGCCACAGATACTGATGCAGTTTCACCTCATGACGTCATTTCACAGAACTGTTTCTCCTCCAGGCAGTCATGACTCATTTCCAAGATGTAATGATGCTAAATGAAGAAGATATTCCTTATATGGGAGCATGTACTGTAAGTATATAGTCTCATACAGCATATGTACCTTTGTTGTAACTACAGATCCTACAACTGTTCTACACAAGTAGAGGCTTTCTTCTTTCTGAAATTCTACTTAAGTTACAAAATTAATGACAAAATAAAATTGTATTGGATATGCAACCAGGCAAAAGAATGGCTTAGGGGGCTCACTAACAAAGCTACCATTATGGAGAAATGTGAGCATTTAAAATATAGACTACCTATGCAAAGTTTCTGGCTTCAAAATAAATTAAATAATGTATATAAATAAATGTAATAAAGGTCTCGCTTCTGACCCAACTACTGGATTTTTGAGACCAATATCTGTATCAATGTTTGAGAGGAAAAACAATATATTGGCTAATATTCATTTTTTATACAAGCCTTTTGGTCATGATTCCCTTAAGTTTGGTTATTAAACAGCAGTGGTGATGAAGCTACTGAAGCAGAATGTCTTAAAGCTAAATCATTAATTTTACTGTCAAACAGTAAAGATTACAGTCTAAACTTCTCACTTCACATTACATCACTGAATTGTAAATAAACAATTTAAATACAACAAAAATGATGCAACAGCTTATATGATCAATCTATATATATATATTTTTTTTTTTTTTTTNTTTTTTTTTTTTTTTGCATATCTGTCAGCATATACGCTGATACTAATATATCTGTGATAAGCCAATATCAGCATATATGCTGTATTTCTTGTCTCTGTATCTGTGACATACCTGAAGGCCTCAATAATGTAGGAAACCACAGCAGCCCCACCCTCATGTAGATTGGACTGCCAGGTGAGGGTGACAGAGTTTTTGGTCACCTCGGTCACCACAGGCTTCTGAGGAGGCCCTGGAAGCTGGATAAACTCAGAGATCCTGGATACCGAGGAGACTCCATCCTCTGTTACGTAAACAAAGAAAACAGCCATGCGATATAAGAATGAACCAATGCTAAGACAAAACTGAACTGTGATTCTATTAAGAACGTTGGACAGGAGAGACAGGATGTGGATAGTCTGAATACCTCTGACAGTCAACATCCCACTCCAGCTCGACTCCCCTGTGGCACTGGACACCATGCACGTATACATCCCCGAGTCTGTGTCCTGTTAGACAGGAGAGACAAACCCATAAAATAGACTGAAGAATAAATAGTGAAAGGATGAAACAGTATCTTTCCCCAAAGGGAGACATAATCCATCCATCCATAAATTTTAAACACTATCAAATAACACTTTTCACTAGCTAGACATCATGGCCCAGCAGCTCCCCTGAAAGCTTCACTGCATCACACCATGCTCCACCTGCCCTCCATTTACATTGTGAACTGCACTTTCCTGCATGCTTCACCGGCACAGTCAGTGTTAGCTCTAACCCTGGTCTGGCAGAGAGCCAGTCTGCTGGAGCAGACCATATGAGATCATTCGCTGCAGTGCTGACCTCTGGCTGACAGACAGCACAGCATGTGGGCAGGTGAACATCTTTAGATGACTCTAACTACCACTAAAATATTGATGATGGTTAGGGGTAGCAGCGGGGTAAATATTTTTAGTCCCTCACTCTTCATCTCCGTTTCCTTTTTTCCCCCTCGTCATCCCCCTGATGCCACACTAATGCATCTCTTCTGTTCCATTGAGCACAATGCCATGGCAGATTTTACTCCACCTCAGTGGTGCACTGGACCAAAAGTTAATGCTCCTAGTTTGCTGAGCACCTCTGCTGAGCCTGGCACAGCCGGAGAATAAGGAGAGAGAAAGTGAATAAGCAGATCAGGGAGGAGATTTAATTAAAGCCTGTTAGATGATTAATCATCTATCGCCAATCAATTAACAGGAAAGATGCTGCATCCTCCAGACTCTTGCTGACCTCGAGGTGGGGTTGCTGCATAAAGGGGCCACTGACTGCTCTTTCATCAAAGCTGAACACATTAGCATTTACAAACAAGCACCTTCATTAACATTACAATTACACACTACATGAGCACATAATTGGACTAGAGAGATATGTACTGCCTTAGAGAGATTGGTCTTTGAATTTCAGTCTCACCTTAATTTTAAAAACGATAATAGAATGTATGAAAAAACATATGCATCCATATGGGCTGCAGAGGAAGTTTCGATAGGTAGTAAGTAAATAAAGCTCAGTAATCATTGTTTGCTGTGTGCTGTACGGTCTTCGTGTAGTTTTAAAGTTTTTAAACACATTCCACCTTCATACCATTTCCTATACATGCTTACGCACAAACACACACACACCCTTATGTTAGTGATTTGCACAGTGCCATTCTCTATCAAGGTCAGTCGAGGTTTATCTCCCTGAATTCTCTCTCCGTCCTTCTCCCAGGAAATCTTGACTGAAGGCCCTCCAATTACACGGCAATGCAGTTGTGTCGTCGACCCAAGAGACACTGTCTGATTGGCTGGGCCTTGGCGAATGATCGGTGGGACTCGGCCTGAGGGGCCTGCAGGTTTGAGGATAAAACAGGCAGAATATTATGTCCCAAGAGGGCTCTCAGGTCAGCCAGTGTAGCTCTTTTAGCTGTTCCAGAATCCAGCATAAAAACAAAAGATGACTGAATATTTTCCATACTGGCTCGTCAGTTATGCCAGTTCCACTTGGCTTCAGGTCAGCACCACAAGCTCTGATTTTAAATCTCATCTTAAGACCCAATTTTCTTTCTTTTTCTTAAGTTCATATTACTTATGTTGCTATTTTCCTTCTTGTTTATAGTGTAATATTGCAGGGAATATGTGTTGAACACTGTAAAGTTACAAAACCTGAGGCTCATACCTACCCTGAACTGTCCTGAAAGCTTAGGCTTTTGTCAGCGTTTGCCATGTCATGGTTTGCTTATCAGAACAGAGCGAACATTTTGTGACCTAAAATGGTCTGTTTCTTCCCAATCTACACAGCAATGCTGCAGCAAGTGAGAGTAGAAGTGAATTAGTGTGTTTTTTGCACATTGTAAAGCATAGCAAAGATTTAAAACTAGACTCTTAAAAACAAGAGCATGGAAATCTATATAATACACCCCGTTTGATACTGTCTTATTAATTTTATCACTCCCTTTTACCCTCCATCATATGTAAATTTTATTCATTTATGCAAGGTAATTAATATTTTATACAGTTTTGCATCATAATTTTGATGCTTTTTTTGTTCCATGTAGGTTTAAAATCTCCTATATTTTGCTATTATGCTTTTTCAGGAAATCACAATATAATTAAAATGTATGTGAAATTATTGTCTATTTCTGTACAAGAGGTATACAGCTCATTTGCCTTTGTATCGTCATTTTTCTAATAAATTTTACACTGAAAAAGCACAGTAAACACCCATTTTTGAGGTTTACAAAAGGCCTGTAGAAAAGTGCCCAGCTACAATAAATCAAATGGCAAAAACCTGTAATTGCTTACAAAACAATCTGTGCTTAAACAGCAAAAACGCTTATGCTTGGCGCTAAGCTTGAAATGCATTACTTATCCAGCATGGGGTATCAGACTCTCGCTGTGTTCTTTCCTGTACCTAATTGTCGTGTGCTTACTATGCAGATAAATAACTTTTGCTGTCATTAGCTGATAGTAGAG
This sequence comes from Lucifuga dentata, assembly GCA_014773175.1. NCBI lineage: Eukaryota > Metazoa > Chordata > Actinopteri > Ophidiiformes > Bythitidae > Lucifuga > Lucifuga dentata. The sequence continues at coordinate 213,176 of VXCM01001349.1, forward strand.
TGAGAATAAACAATAAACCTCCCCAAGGTTAAAACGTGACTTGGTCTGGACTGAAGTCTGGAGACACTCACCCCCCTCCACCTCCAGCAGCGCTTTGTTCAGCACACTTCCTGCTACACTGATGGCCTGGCACACATAGAAACCTGAGTCTTCAGGGTGGACGTCAGTTATGCTCAGCTCTCCACTCATGGAAACAGAGTGACGACCAGACTGTGATGGTGGCTGGCCAGGAAACAGCAACATCTAAACACACACACGCACAGCAGAGCAGTGTTTTGGGATGATGCACTAACACACGTTTAATAGTTGTTCCAGTCTGTTTTGGTGAGTGAGCTGGATGTGAACAAGGGGGGAAGGGAGGTGCATCAATCCATTCATCCATCCATTTCATTCCTCTAAGAGGCTTAGACTGCAGCAGAGGGACAAAGGTTACAAGGTTACAGATAATCCAACAAATACAGTTAAAAAAGCTCTGCACACATCCTGAAATGCACAAATGTTGAGTATCAGTGACGGACTTCCTGTCTGACATCAGGTGCCCCAAGGCTTCTAAAACATCTAAAGCTTCTCCTTCAACTCAGGGATCTCAGCTGCTGTTGAGCAACAGGGTTTTTATAGTTGTTGGTATGATGCAGAAGGAGGACAGTGTTTTTCTGCAGGTTTGCCCTGAAGAAGCACTTTCCACACCTGGTGTACTTCCTTCCACTCAGCTCCTCCCTCCTTCTTCCCACCTCTCTTGCTCATCCCCCTCCCATCACCATTCTCTTACACGGTGGTTACAAGCAGGAGAAAATTTTTCGCCAACGCATTACCGCAATGCCTTCCAACACTTATCTGCACTCATATCTCAGAGCCAAATGCAAATGTGCTGCAGTCTCATGTTTGCCTATTCCACTTGGAGATGTGTCTTGAAAAGTGTGGGCAATCAAAAAAGTGTCATAAAAATCAGACAAAGCCTGTTTGTATCGCAGTGAATCATCCTCTGCTTTCATATCAAGAAGGTGAGAAAACAACTCTGCTTAATAAAATAATGCATAATAGATTTTAAGTAAGGTTACCAATGTTTCCCCAAAAAATAACCCAAAACAAACAAATCTTTGCATATATACCTATATATATATACCTTTGTATATTTGGTTAATCAAGACTGGACAACTTCATGTTTCTAATGCAAAGTAAAGCATAAGAAGATCTCTGCTGTTTGCTGCTCCAGTCTGCTCCAGCCTCTTACCTGACTGCCCTCTTTCTGCCAAAAGATGGCAGGTGGAGGGTTTCCCGTGGTACCGCATTGGAAGGTGACGCTCTTCCCCTGGGTAGCAATCTGGTCACGGGGCTTCGTGGCAATCTGGGGAGGTACTGGACAGGAAAAGAGAGAAGAGACCATCAATTAGAACGCTTACTTCAATATTCAGCTCTTAAACTTAACACTCTTTCCATTGTGCAATAGATATACCTGCTTGTTTATGTGAATTGTATGACAAAGCCCTTATCAGTAATCTTTGCAAGCAAGAATGAAAATTCCGCCTCTTTACCCTTCTGAGCTTTTTGACGGTTGACTATACTGTAATATTCTATTCAACCCCCCCTCTCATCTCTAATGGGAGACATAACCTTCATGTCCTTTAAAACAAATCTTCACAGTCCAGGGAAGTGCCATTCTGATGACATTTATTTAGTTATTTTGGGAAAGGTCCAGGTAGACCTGCAAATTTCCAGCTTGAATCACATCATTGTATACCGTATATACTCGAGTATAAACCGATCTCGTGTCTAAACTGACCCCGATTTTGACCTGCAAATTTAGACTTTTAAAGAAATGTGTATATATATGCCGACCCCCTAATGTTGTTCCATCAGTATATTTGTTTAGCAATTACCTGTTTTTTCTGGGTATTGTCATAGTATTCCTGTGATTTTCTGAAAATAATCCACATACCGNATTACCTGTTTTTTCTGGGTATTGTCATAGTATTCCTGTGATTTTCTGAAAATAATCCACATACCGATACCGGTAAACATGATATTTATTTCAGCAGCTGATTACCGTAACTGACATTAGCTGACATAAACTTTTCCGGAATCCTCTTCCTTGTCTGAATCGCCAAACAGTTCATTATAGTCCTGCTCTGTGTAACATGTATTGAAACCAGCCTCATATGATGTTCTTTTCCTCTTTTGAGTCCATGTAGTTTCCATTCTGTGTTGTATCTTATCTCAGGTTTCTTGCTAATAAAGCACAAAACATGATGTTGAACGCGACTACCAAATAAAGTTACAGTACTGGTATATGAAACAGCACTTTTATAAGATCGTCTCTGATTGGCCCATTCTTTTGTCTGTGACCAATCACAACAGCGCTTACTGACTGCCGTAAGATGGATAAGTTGGATAAGATGTTTAGTCAGGAAATATCTCATTCTAAGGTATGATTTAAACTATTTTCCATAGGTCATGGTAATGGGTACTATTTCCACCCAAATTTTGTTCTTTCTCTGGGATCAAATTTGAATTTCTCATGTATAACCCGACCCCCCCGATTTGCTTTGTGAAATTTGGTAATAAAACCTCGGCTTATACTCGAGTATATACGGCAGGTTCACAATGTTTTATCAGTTTACACTGACCATTGCCTTCTACCTCAGTCTGAAAAACTCACACATTCCTCCTCTCTGCAAATCTCCACACAGCATATGCACAGACACACACGCATGCATGCAGACACATATTTGGCTGTATACACAAGAGAACTGAGTCATCTGTGCCATGTTCTTCATGTTCTCACTAATAGAACCGTCACAGCATGTTCCCAAGCATAGAAGAATGAGGAGATAATAACATTTCCTCTCAGTGACATGAAATTGTTAAGGCATATTGATTTTTGGAAAAATTGTCTTCTAAGTAACTACACGGGGGTGAAAATAAATCTTTATAATAATTTGTAGTGAAAATAACACAGGACACTTCTACCACTATTTCTACTTCTATTATACAGTAGAAGAAGAAGAAGAAGAAGAAGAAGAAGAAGAAGAAGAAGAAGGAGAAGGAGAAGGAGAAGGAGGTCTTCTTGGTGAATTCAAGACTTTAAAAAGACAAGCTAAGTTTTGCTGGAGGAAGATATACAACAACTAAAGGGTTTTTAATGGTGAAAGCCTGAAAGCTTTGAGGTCAATGGTCAGTAATGTACCCTGGGGTCAAACTGCTGTATATCCCTGTTTAAATGATAAAATAAAGACTTCCTTTTAGCTGTAATTAAAAGCCTGTTGCTGCATTTTAAACAAGCTGTAATCGAGAGAGGAATTTACGCTCCTCTAAACACACCAGATGTGTGTTTGATAGAAGTCTTTAATCTGTTGTACATTAAGTCACTGTCTGAGGCTCATTCAATGCCTGACTGCAGCAACAGGCATGTTGTCAACATCTCTGTTGCTAATGGAAAAAGCTATTTTAACTATTAGGCAGGGGATGGGATGGTTATTTAAAAACCACTACATATACAGAAAACGAGCATTTTCTAAATAAAGAAGCATAGCAGAGAACAGAGGCGTAGGCATAAAGTGAACTTGCAGAATGGGCCAACTGGAACGATACAGGATTTGAAACATGATGGAGAGAGATGGAAAATGAATGAGACAGATAATGCACAGTTACAAAACAAAAGCGGCGACAGAGTAGACAAAAGAAATGTTGGGTGAGTAGAAAATACATGGGTTGGATTTCATTTAAGCTGATATAGGCATTAGTGGATGAAGTCAGAATTTTTGAACAAAGACGCACAGAGAAAAGGGCAGAGAGAGCGAGAGAGCAGAGACAAGAGGTGGGGGTGGAGTCACATCTTATTAATACTGGGACTTCTCTCTGGCAGTGAATTAAAACACATATCTACCAAACATCTGTCAAAAGGAGTAATCCATACAGTTTAGCATAAGCTCCTGACAGGGACTCTCTCTCTCTCTCTCTCTCTCTCTCTCTCTCTCTCTCTCTCTCACACACACACACACACACACNCTCTCTCTCTCTCTCTCTCTCTCTCTCTCTCTCTCTCTCTCACACACACACACACACACACACATATACACACGCACACACACACATGCACACTCAGCCTTGGACAAGAAATGGACACAGACATTTGTATGATGTTGCTGCCCTGTGACTGCATATTACCTTATACATGGAACATGAAGCTTGTATTATGCATACGTGTGTGCATTTTTGCGCACACATGGAATTTGCATGCATTGCATTTTCACATCATATACAATATGCATGACGTGTCTTACCGTGGACCTGTAACATGGCTGAGGCCTCTGTCTTGCCCACACTGTTCTCAGACGTGCAGGTATATGTTCCTTCATCCTGCTCTTTCACTCGGAACAAACGCAGGCTGTTGCCGTTGCGGATCTCAAACCTGAGAATGAGAAACAGCGATAATGAAAGAGCTATCAGCAAAAATATTAATATCATTGACCAATATCATCGACACAAAGTGAAAAAAATTCTGCTCGTGGTACAAGATAACATCATTTGCTCCCTTGTCAATCAACCTGTTCCAAGGACTGTTTTGCAATCAAGTGGAACTATCTGCGTATCAGCCTTAGATACTGTCTCTGGCTGCAAGATAATCCTTAATAAAACTTAATCAGAAATAAGTAAAATTATCTCACCTAATTGGATGATTTATCACTTGTTTTAATAAAAACAGCATTTTAATGTCTCGACTATAGATTGAATTAGTAGCTAAGGATGGCAGAATATTTTAAATTGCATTATATACTTGCAATTCAGGAAGGTAATGTCTGCAAAAAAAAAAAAAAAAAAAANAAAAAAAAAAAAAAAAAAAGCATATAATGAATAATAGACCACAGATATCACTTTAACCTAGATATACAATACATGCTCATTCTTGGTTGTACTATGTAAGATACTAGCTGTCAGTCATGTATTTTTAGAAAATTATGTTGAACAGAAAAAGAGCATAATTAAACTGGCTTAGCTGCAGACTTGTATGCAGAATACTGAATTTAGGTAGAAAAAAAAGGATGGTCATGGTCACAGGAGGATTCTGCCAACTAATGAATCCAAATTGGTCTTTTAAATGTATGAATTTATATTGGATAACTAATGAAAAGTTATAAATTAATGAGTAATTGCTCTACATTTGCTTTCTAGGTCACATGTGCAAACCCAGCGGGCTCTGGAAAAGCAGGATTTCTAATTCAGCATTTCTGTAAATGTTACAGACTCCGTGCGTTTATCACCAGTTTGGCATCTCTAATAGCCTGCGCTCATGTCCATCAGGCTCACCTTCCACGGGGAAGTTCCCCTTCCTCTCGGCGCCATCGCACAGTGGGAGCGGGATCTCCATGGACTTCACACAGGAAGTCCACGGTCTCTTCCTCCATCACCACCTGGTTGACCGGCCTCCGTACCAACACAGGACGCTCTGAGAAGGAGGATTAAAGCGTGCATGCCTTATGCTCCTGAAAGAACATGATGGCACTGACTGCACAAAGACATTAACATGATGAACTCACCATACACCACCAGCTCTGCAGGATCACTGTCCCTTTCTCCAACCATATTAGTGCCCACACACACATACATGCCCGCATCACTTTTCCTGGTGTTAGAGATCATCAGTTTGCCCCCATGCATCTGGAAAACAGCATTGTGATAACTCATAGTGTTAGCCTTTAGGGCGTTCTGAGTGAGGATGCCAGCTACAAGCTATTAAATGTCATCACCATTGAAAATTAGAGGAAAAATAATCCGTGTTTGAATACTTAAGACAAATCAATCATGTATTCTATGATGGACTATCAACAGGTGTAATTTAGCCCAGCTATAGATAATGACCCATATCTAGGGCATTAAAATAAATGAGAAATAAACTACATTCATGCTGTCACCAATAAACATGCAACTACGTAGCTAAGATGATGCTGACTCTGCAGTATAGAAACTTTTGAAATATTTTCAATAATTATAGATATGGATCCTGAAGAAGATGTCCACAATTCTGATTTCAAGGTAATTATAGTAAAAGTCTGGATTTATATTGGCCAAAAAAAAAAAAAAAAAAAANAAAAAAAAAAAAAAAAAAAGTTAAATCAGAGGCCTATAGGACCTTGGTAGAGGAATACATCTAGTAGATGTAAATTAACAGGTATTTATGCTGTCAAAAAAGTAGGGATGGTGCATTTAAGTTAAAAACTGTTCAATATATCAAACAGTTATGTATCTCTATGCTTGATCAGTTATAATTATATAAAAGTTTCAATTTAATTTTTTTTAAATAAAGTATGTTGGTTCTTACAGTGATTTAACTTTAAAAGGTTTCAAGTTTATTATCCAAATTCTGCCTTAAATATTTCTGCAATCATATTGAAATATAACCCTGACTTTCTGTCCTTGTTTATTGTGCCATATATAAACTCACAGAGATGCGTTCATCTTTGGTGGTGACACGGACGTTGTTGCGTTTCCAGGACACGGTGGGCTCAGGGTGACCACGTGGAGGCACACACTCTAAGACAGCAGGCTCACCAGCAGCCACGACCACATCACTAGGAGCCTGCCGGAAATCATCTCTCAGGACTAAGAACAAGGCACAAAGAAATCTAATTAGGTTCAGACATTAGAAGCATCATCTGTCTTCTGTATCTAAGACAAAGACTGAAAACCAGAGCCACAGAGCTATAAGGAGCAACACAGAACCATGACCCAGGAATAATTTTTAGAACTGTTTTTTTTTTTTAGTAAACCATCCTCTTGCTGGAGCTTAGATGAAAGTGAGCTTATTGAGTAAAAGTCAGTTATTATGTTTGCATGTGCATGGTTGCTCAAATCCCTGGCATCCTGCATAGACCACGCTCTGTTTTAATGTTTCCCCGGCCTACTGCATCCTACTCTGCTGTCTCTCCTGCCAGAGCAGATGAATAATGCACATCTCTCAGTCCAACGTGGAGTAAACAAATAACAGTGCATTCATAATTTAACCCATGTGTGAGGGAGAAAAAATGGCCTCTGCATTAATGAAAGGTTTGTGACTCTGATTCTAAATGCTATCGCTCAAATCTCTGATGCTGTTCTGGCTAGGATAAAATCAGCATGGAAATAAAAGCCGTAGTGTATATTCTGGTATCACCCCAAGTTTGCACTCCCACCACCCTATGGATGAAGACAGGATGAGAAGTTTGACACGATGACCTTTGATATCTTCTAATCTTCTGCTGTGATTGGCAGATGAAAGCCACAGTGTGAACTGTGAACCTGAGCCTCCTCTGTCTTCTCCAGAGACCTGCTATACAAGGGAAACTCATACGTTGCTGACAGGCTGAAATGTTCAAACACACACACACACACACACACACACACACTGCTTCACTCGTCATTTTGGACCACATCCTGCAGCTAAGCCTACAGCCTATTTTTTCCTCAATCAATGTATATTATTCCACAATAATTAATCAATATTTTGTCCTTTTACATTTCCATGAATATTTCAGAAATACGCATGAAATGAAAGGCTATCTATCTATAATCTATGGCAATAGGGTAAACATTGACCCCAATACCCAATCATCATCACTCCAACAATGCTGCGAAATAGTGCTTGAGTTCACTTATCCATGTAAAATTGAGTTAGTTTTAACTAAGCAGTTAGTTTATATGAAGCCAATAACTCTGAGTCCATAACTACACCAGTGTCACATTAATTATCTGCCAGTATGTCTGACAGGTTATGTCAGTACTGTCCTTTAACACAGCATCAATATTCAGATCCGCTGGCCTTTAATAAAATCTCATCATGAATGACTTTATCATTCTTAGTTAAAAATGAAAAAGCATTTCTGGCTCTCGTTTGAGGGCTGTAATTATCTTGGATGAATGCATATTAATATTCCAAACTCAGTGAAGCAGCAGACAGTCTCTCCCTTAGGTCAGAGTTTCACATCTTCATCAGAACTGAAGTGGGCATCAGTCACCAATTTTCTTAAGCTTGTTCAGTGATACAGGGCGATCTGACATGCACTTGCTGCCCTCTTAAACTGAATTTTATTGAAATGAAGTGAGTGTTTACTCTATTCGCCATCTGGGATTATGGGCTTTTTTGAAATGCCATGACATTTTAAGTTCAGGAAAGTATACAGTCTTTAGAAATTTTAAACTCTTAAGCATAATTTAATTTCTCATTACACTGCAATGGTATTTTAGTTATCACGAGTGCAGTGTCCGTTCAAAACATGCCTGTTAGGAACGGGCTGGACTTTATGGTGTACGCTGCAGCCTGCTTTAATTTTGTTCTGCACGTTCTCAAAAGCTAGCATTGTTTGCTGTGTCCGTGAAGCGGAGCATATGCTGCCACACCCAGAGCGTATCCTGCCGCAAGGACTACTTTTTTACCAGTACAGCTCAATTCGAGAACTACTCATCCAACAACTTCACACGCGACACTGCACGTCCTTGAGTCCTGAGCAATAAACCTGCCAAATATCAATTTCATACAGTGCTGGGTTCTAGAGATGTTGCCACAGACAGAGATTTCTGCCTTTATAGTTAGATATAGGTAGATTGTTATTCACATTCAAAAAACTGAAAAAATTGTAACATATTTTAGTACAGCTGTGTGTGTGTGTGTGTGTGTATGTGTGTGTGTGTGTGTNGTGTGTGTGTGTGTGTGTGTGTGTGTGTGTGTGTGTGTGTGTGTGTGTGTGTGTGTGTTAGGGGATGTGAAGACAGAACTGAACAATTTCATGAAATTATGAAATTATGTCATTGTGATTTTTCTGAGTAATGTGATTGAAACTACTTCACTCCAGGCTGGTCTGACTTGCTGCTCTACATCAGTGGTTTTCATGCTGCCTTCAAGTCATATTGGAAATATCATAATTACGAGATGAAAACACATGAACACCCCCATAAAGATGCAATTACATGTCGGAAAATTCAGGCTTTTCTGAAAGCCTTAAATATTCTGAGACAGAGGGTGCCCATAAAAGGCGTTACAGTGGAAGTACTGTCAGTGTGTATGGGTTTTTTTTTATTTTTTCTATAGATATTTAAATAAAATACATTATTTATTAGCTTGCCACAACACTGAAAAAATAAATTACACACCTAATGGTAACCACTGGTGTCGGCTAGTGTAAAGCTAAGAAAGCAAGCTGAAAGAAAACCAGTAAAACAAACAAGTAAACAAAAAAGCAATTTCTCCACCCATGTCCATATCATTCTTACCAAAATGTGAACATACATTACATCATAACACCAACTTCTCAACTCCTCTGTCAACCCTGCTCTCACAGCACTGGACTTTCTCTCTATCTCTGCTGTACCCACACCTGATTGAACTCAACACATAATTTCATGTCTTTGATTGGCTAAATTAGGTGTTTTTAGCCAATCAAGAACTGAAGGGCACCAATTCTTAATCAAGTGAATGCACCAGATTTAGTTAATCATGGCTGGTAGAACAGGGAGAAATGGAAATGTGCTGCAGGTTTCCAGGAGCAGAAGGAATTGTAAATCCAGGAGTTCTTTTCTGTAGTTTTGCCAGATCACATAAGTAACATTATTTAATTACAGCTGATCAGTAAATGAGCATTGACACTTCAGCCAGGGCATTCAGTCACTGGCTACAACTGATATTATCAGAAGATTATAAATTTGCAGCTTTTGAAATCTTTCGAATCTCAATTTCTATATAAAAACAATGAATCATTCACCTTACCTAAAGATAAAACAGCAGATCTTCCCCTAGAACAGCATATCACAATTAAAGAGCCCTTGCACGTTCTTTAATCAAGAAATGAGGAGTAAAGGCATTCACACTTCTCCCATAAGTCTGTTCACCAAATGACCCCTACCCTGTTCACATGGCTGCCTGTTACAAATGCTTTGCAGAGCTGAGGAGCTGATTGAAAGCACTGCATTATTTTTAGACCTGCGACTGTAAGGCCTGGTTAGATGGGAGCACAGAGACCTTTGTTTCACTGCCATGGTGGCTGCAGTGAAAAAGTTATGGACACAGAGAGCTAATCCCTCAACTGAACATACACAGACATGCATGGATACAAATCCGCACAGACACACATGCACTCATGCACATGCACGCACACACCTTTAGCATTTAGTGCAGAAACCCAGAGTCCCTGGGCGCAGACTCTCAGAGAAATTGGGACAATCGGGACAACACAAACTAGAGAGCAGAAGATATTCCTGAGTTTACTTCCCCCAAACGCTGTGCAACACGAGCTCCAAAGCTCTTTGAAGCTGTGTTGAAGATAATGTGATCTGGCTTGGTTTGGCTTTAAAGTGTGTCATGCTAAACAGTATTTCACACTAATGTTTGTATGTGACGATGATCCAATCACCAAATCGTCTCAGAAGCAAACAGAGCCCTTCCATAGCGCTACTGTCCCTAACTTAATTTCTCAGACATAATACGGCTAAGTCTGACAAATAATCTCCTCACCCTAACCCTGTCTTCTTCCTCCCAAAGCCGTCCAAACTCAGCTCAAAAAGAGAGCAGGCATAAAACACAGCAGCTCAGATCTGACCCTGCCTCTACAGAGACAAATCCTCATATTCCCTTAAGCACTTCCTCTGGGCATAAATAATGGCAAAGCACAGCTAAATGACCCTGAGCAGTTTTATCATTATTTCTATGCACACTGAGAGTGCCCATTAATTTCCATAACTTTAATATTTCAGGGATATACAGATTAGGAGATTTAATCTCCCTGAGAATATTCATCATTTGATTTTTAAGTGACATTTATCTCTATGATATAGCATTTAGCAGCTTTAACAGCTTTGGGACTGTAGAAGAGCCATCTGTTAGTGTTTTTGGAAGGATGAAGGAAGAGACAAAGAGCTTTTTACATTATTAAGAGGTATTGCATTCACTAGCAAGCATGCTTTGGATGATAAATACTATTAATTCATATATCGTGCTGTGAAATTGTGAATGTCCTCTAACCAAGCAGCCAGAGGGCCAATTACTCAACAGTTCATGCACCGGTTACACACAGGCAAGTTTAAAGGAACATGATGGGTGTGTGTGTGACAGACAGGAAGGAAAAAAGCCGAGCTGTGCTGAAGGAGAGATGACAGTGTGGGAGGCAGGCGGAGCAGAAAGCATGGGTTTGGACAGATGTGTGAATGGTTATCAGGCACAGTGTACCATAGCCAAGAGGTAGAAAGGTGAAGGTTAGAGAACAGGGGAAGAGCACATTGCGAGAGCCTGAGATGCATGACTGTTACTGCTATTGTTGTTCATATTGTTCTTTTATTTCGGAAAGCACTAAACCCGTTAGGAGGTGGTCTAATCCCATTGACATGATACTGCCCTGTTGCAGCTAATGGAGGCTTGCCTACACAGAAGAGAAATGGCTTTAATCCATCCATTGCCTGATTGTGTTGATGGAGGAGGAGAAGGGCCTTTATAAGTTACTATTGGCTATAAATTCTTCCACTTCCCAAAAAATGCAGCAATGTTCCAGTAACTATTTATTGGCTGTTGTAAACACATTACATTAGAGACAACACAGTTTACATAATTATTAAAGTTTGGCAGAAGTCGTACAAACAGTAGCATTGCTGACTTAGAAACCCAGAATCAAGTTTTGGCTGATAATTTTGCATCAAAGTAAAGATAAATTTCAAACATGCAGATTTTCCTCTAGAGAAAAGAGAATCTGTATAACAGACAAAGCTGAGCAAACAAGCTGCAACTAGAACTTTATTCCTTCATAATCCTTCACCAGGAGTAAGAGGAACATCTGGCTCTAAAGCAAGTTTAATTTTTTATTTGTCCTACTTTATTCTAATCCTGCTATAGCATGTGACTGACCTCTCTGAGACAAGCAGACTTTCACATTCACACTTTGAAACAGATACCATTTTTCCATTATGATTTGTCTTGTTTCGTTTTCTTTTCAAGCCAAAAACGACAGTTTTGGATAATGGATTTCACTCACTCCCACCATCTCATTATTCTGCTTTTTCAACAGCTAAGCAAGTCATCTGGGCACTGGCTACTAACAGTGAAAGGATGAAAAAGGAGAGAGAACAGAAAAATGACTGCTGCTAGCATTTCTTAGAAAGCTTCTTACTACAATATATCCTACAAGGGAGCAAAAGTAGCAGTACAAAAACATAACTTGTGGACCTTAGGGTGTATAAAACACATTTGAGCATAAAAAAAATCACTTCAAATGCAAATGTGTGCTAGAGAGGGACTGACTGTATGGAACAAAGCAGTGCTACAGAAATCTGTCTAAATCCTGGTATCCTTTTGAGGAATTTGTGATCACATTTTCTTGGATTTATTAATATATCAAGCAATATACGTATACACTGTGTATATATATATACAGTATATATATGTGTAGTACTGAGTACTGAGTTACTAGTTACTATATACAATCTACTGCATTCAAATGCAGTAAATCCTACATTTATGAAGCTTGTAATGTTCAGATTGTGTTGACAGTGTCAGAGAATTGTGTGCTAAATTCTGAGGCTGAAGTTAGTGGTGATTTTGTACAAGAATGTGTTACTTTGAGACATATTTATACTATTTTGCTCCCTCATATAAGCGCATGAGGTCATTCCAATCAACAATGGACACATTCTTTGAGTGGACAAATTTCTCCAGTAAAGACTAGAGTCAACACACAAAAAACAGGCTGTTTAAATTTTCTCTATTTTCTTTACTAGTTATAGACCTAACTCAATTTTAAAAATTGGGTATATTCATTAAGTGTAATTTGGTCTGGATCTGGATAAGAAACCGGATCTGGTAGAATAAAATATATATTTGAACAGAAGACCAATTAATGGGATTGCTGTACAGTACAGAAACATGCAACAACCTTTTAATGTTGAGCTGAGATTATGCTGACTGAATCTATAATACAGTAAAAAAAAAAAATAAATGCAAATTTCTTTAGCATTATCACATAGATACAACTACATCCAGATATAAAATAAAATTTTGCAGCAATTAAATCCTGCTATTATAATCACTTCTTTCTCTTTAGACCAGTATATTATTATTTCTACTGACATGGTTAATACCCAATTATTGTCAGCAATCCTGGTTTCTGCTTAAAGCTGAACAATCAGATGTATTGTATTAAACACAGTTGGTGGGAGTTTTACAGCTCTTCCTCCTCCCACCTGTTGTCCCTCACTACTACTACACACACAGCCACCTACACACACACGTACACACACACGACCTTCCTCATTTCTGTAACACCACCAGCTTAAAACCGCCTGTCATTAACACCACACACTCCCCCCCACCCTGACAGAGCTAATTGGGTCACTATTTACCCGATAGTCAGCACAAGCTCACACAGAGGGAGGGGGAGTCTAAGACCACCACCATGCTGTTTTAGCATATGCCCCTGCCAGCCGGAGGCTGGGAGATTNAGTCTAAGACCACCACCATGCTGTTTTAGCATATGCCCCTGCCAGCCGGAGGCTGGGAGATTAGAGGAAAACAGGCACTTCTCAATACTGTTAGTCACTCAGAGCCTGCAGGTGAATTATCCCTTCAACACTGTGACTGTACTGTAATCCTCAGCTTCACACAATGAAAAATGTCATCATCAGCTATTTAAAAGAGATAATATGATGGTATTTGCTTTGTGTCTTTGATATTTACATTAGCTGCAGCTGCTTATACTATAGTTCCCAATATATAACTGAGGAGGCTGCCCCTATTTTTGGACAGGTGAGGTCAGCCAGCCATGAACACTTACACTGCCAGTAAGGAAGCCTCAATATGGTGGAAGATAAGGCATGCTCAAATTGCTGTTTTGGGTTTTTTTTTTTTTTNTTTTTTTTTTTTTGTTTTTTTTTTTTGTTTTGTTTTGTTTTGTTTTGTTTTTTTAAGGACAATTTGAGCTTGCTAATCTGCTATGCTCCGTACCCTAATCAACACACCAACTAATCTGTTTCCTCATGCCAAACAGAGCTGGTGTTCTGCCTGGGGCTGAGCCACTCCAGCACTGTTAGGAGAGAAAGACAATGGGAAAAGGAGGGAAATCTGAGATGTGGCTCTTGGTGGGAGGTTTTTACATTGGGCATTCTCACTAAGACTATACGCATAATGATACGCATGACCTGCAATGCACACATGGAGAACTCACAGCTGATGCAATGATAATCTGTCTTCCATAGTGAAGGTCTATCTCTGGTGGGCAACAGTGGCTATGAGCAGCTGCATTTCTAAATATACTGCTAAACCTGACAAATAATTATTTTCTTCAGTGCTGATAGTTTATCTAAAATTTTTGTTAACCTCCCCAGCTAATTTAGCATTTTGTCATCTTAACCTAGCCATCATTTTATTGTATTTATGTATTGATTGAGTAATAGTAATTGACTAATAGAGCTGGAGATATTGCAATTTTTTTTTAATCTAATACCTCAATTTCAATACTGATGATATTTGAGGAGGATTTTTGGTGATTTTGGGGAATATTTACAACATTTAAAAAAAAATCATTTGTTATGTGGATATGACGGCCAAGCAGGCAGAGGCATTCATTATTACTGAAACAAGTTATATAAGCTCATTAAGATCAAATTTGATTTCCTCTAGTATTCAAATTGTATATGCACATACTAAAATCCCTGATGATATTTACATTTTACACTATCCCTAATATATAAATACATCACTTTGCTTTAGCGTTTGTAGTAGCAGTTAAACAATGGCAAAATATCCCAGTGTTTATGTTTATTTACCTGATCCTTCGATGTGGAGAGCAAAGAATAAAGAAATAATAGATTCCTAACCTGCACCCACGACATGCTTTTTAAAGAATAGCTTTCTACTGTGTGGTTACTTCATATCACTATTTTAAGCACATTTAATTTTCCAGAGGCCCTCCATAATGGTACAAGATGACCGCTGGGAGATTTGGGATACAATTGTAAAGCACACAGACATGCACACACATTTTGACAGAATGCAAATTTACACACACCCACACTCACATACACATTGTAAGGTGTATGATCAATGATGTTGTGTCTTACTGGCAACTTCCAGTGAAGCGTTCCTACTAATGGCTTCTCCTAAGTAGTTTCGGGCTACACAGGTGTAGACACCCTCATCTGGTTTGCTCCTTCTTCCGTGTACAATGCGTAGGAAGAAGAGAGAGCCACTGGGCAGCAGCATACGATGAGAACGAGGGTCATCTTTGTCAGTCTCCACTCGCTCCCCATCCTTATACCACTCAATGTTAGGAGTAGGTCGACCATCTGCCTTACAATTGAGGGTGGCAGGCTCCCCTTTGGAAACAACCAAATCTGAGGGGTCCTCCACAATCCGTGGTGCGCTGTCTTCGAACCGTGCCCGGGACCCTGTGAAGTGGAGATAAGAACAAATGTTATCTACCCAGATGGCCACCTAGCAGTCATGAAACCATCTTTGTAACAGGACAGGCAGCAGAAAAGTTATTTGAAAGGCAAGAATATCTGCTGTTAGGGATGACTGTGTAACAAAGCAAAAATAATGCATGGGTAATCTCTGATTTAAGGCTGACTCTTCATTGTTGTCACGCAGTGCAATAACAAGCTGAGGTTTTGAGCTCACTGAATCAGATATCCAGCAGAGAGTATTGCCTGCTGGTGACGAATTATGTCTGTTTACAGACATAATAATTTTTTTTACAGCTGATGCCACCTGTACAGAGAATGCAATCACCCATGTGATATGGTAATGGCCAATCTCTCTGTCAATCAGGATTGTTGCACAGCTGAGATGATGGATGGTAGAAAGCTGAGGACTGCAGACCTATGCATTTAAGGGGAGAAGGACCTAAGACTGGAGAATGACAGAGGCAGGGAGATATAGATAACCCCATATCCCTCTCTCTGGGGATCCATTACTATTTTTTCTTGGCTGTGAGGGAATGGCTCACTACTTCAAGATCTAAGGTAAGCTTTTAGAGCAAGACCAAATGTCTCTAACAATGTTTTACAGTTAAAAAAAAAAAAAANTTAAAAAAAAAAAAAGAATAATTCAAGAGCTGCTGCTTTTAGTTTGATGCAGGAACAGATGGTCTCCGCAAAAAAAACAAGAAAGAAATGAAATGGTCACTGTGCCACTGATTATTGTGCTGGCATAGCTGAAACATTATTTTTATCATATAATCTAGATTACATGAAAATCCTCCATTATCAAAATCACAGTCAGGAATAACCTAATGACATACATGTTGCACATGCTGCTGTTACATTAGAGTTAAATCTGAGGTATTGGGGTAAATCCTCACTTTTATCTGTAAGCAGATTTGGGTCTTTTCATGAAGTGATTTGATCTACAATGGCAGGGAATCACCATCATGCCATAACCCTGAAGTAAACATCTACAGAGTGATCTCAGTGCTCTCAGCTACAAATACAAGCAGGACGGCTCACAACACTAATGCAGGATGTGGATGAATACTAATCGAGCCATTAAAATCTGCTGCAGCATACAGCACCTACAGTCCCACACACACACACATACACACACATACACTGTGATTACAAAAAGATAAAGTTAAACATATTACAAAAGTTAAACATATTACAATCTCTGAAAAATAAATGATGATTTGAATGCGGATTGTCTCTTTTTTTGATAAGTGACCATGATATATGTGCTGCGCGCAAAGAAATATCCTGGTGTGGAAAAATAACAGTCAGTGCCTCCACCTCCATCATCCATTATTTTCGTATATCAGGACACCTCATTGTGTTTCATTTACTTAGCTGCTACAGTCCCTTGACGTCTCATTCCAGCGTTTATGAGATCCAGTTCTCTTTGTACCTGTGTGTCAGCACATATTGTGAAATCCTGGAAGCTTTTAGTTGCTATGAATACTTTGAATGCCACTGTGATTAAATATTGTGTGTTAATTTCCTTTCATGATTAAATATTTTCTCAAGACATTTAATATTTATTGGAAGAAGCTTTTGAAACTCAAATTCAGTCTTAACGCCTTCACCTATACAGGTACAGATATTTTCAGAATTGAATGTGAAAAGATAAATTATTTTTTTTAAACACCTCTAGCTTCACACATGAGGCTTAATGGGTACTTATTACATCTACGGTGCAGCAATTACTCAGTATAATCAATGTGGCACCGTGCTAACCTATTACAGAGAAAATAGTCTTGTCAAAGGAAGAACAGCAAATAGCTTCAGATGGCTAAATGACAAGCAACAATACATCCGCTGACAATGTGCAATCAGCAAAAAGTGTGCGCCACCTTGAACACATCAGCAACACCTTTCTTTTTGTGAGAACGAACATATTCACGGTAATGTTTGCTTCATGACAGAAAGATTATGGTGCTTCATCTGAAAGCACCTTTCAGCGTAAGAAAGTCAGGCTAGACAGGGAAAAATAAATGTCACTGCCAATAATGGGAAGCTTTAAATGCTATGTTTTAGTCGGATCATAAACACGGACCATTAGAGCCCACAGCAGGCCCTTAGAGATATCAAAGTGCATAAAACTATTCATGGTATGACTTGATTTGTCAGAAGAAAAACATGGATTCAGGGCATTCTGGTGTGAAATGACTCTTTCTAATTATAAAGGGATCAACAGCTATGAAAGGACATGAGCTTTTCTTGTAATAAAGTTTTGGGACAAAGTAGAAAAATATGTAAAATTTCATGAACTGTGGAATTAATTTATGCTGTAGTTATTTCAATTTACAAAAATACAGTTTCCAAAAAAACAAACTTAGTTTCAGTTGTTCTTTAAAATGAACAAAAACAAACAGATGTGTTAAAAACAAGACATATCAACTCCTCAGCATTGCACTGCTCGACAGATTCTTAACTAAAGATGAGGGAAAATTGCTGAATTGAATTAAAAGCCTTGTATTGAGTGTTACAGTACAAAAAATAATAATTTAATTTCTGTTCATTGTGTGTCACCTTTGTGCTAAATACAATCAAAAAAAAAAAAAATTTCATCTGTTCAGTGTTCAACCCTTGTGCTGAAATTGTGACCAAGCTGATAAATGAACGATCCAGCACTTAACACACCTTCACTTCTACAGACTCACAGACCTTCAGCATGAGGCCAAAAGAGAGCCAAGATAATCCACAAGAGTGAATGGCTGTCAACCTTGAGCTGTCTTCCAATATGGAGGAGCGGTGTGAATGAGAGTGTGTTGGCTTCATATTCATATAAGGTTATCACTCTCTGTGCTCTTAATGACATCTTAATCTGTGCAGGCTGTGGAGAATTGAATGTGGATGAGCAGAGCAAGAAATAAAGTAAATGTAATTAATATCTTTGACCAAATTCCTCAGAATGAAACTGATATTCTCTCTCTTCTTATCTGTGAAATAAAATTCTGTAGCCTATTTATCAGTAGCACTAACAAAACTATAGCTAAGAGTTAATTCATTAATTCCAGCTAGAAGACAAACCTCCACCAAGGCTGAATAAAGCTAGACAAAGTTTGTTTTGTTCTATAAGGAGAAAGAAGCAAGAATAATAAACTTTATCTCTGTAAATACTAAAGATACGTCAAAACTGTTTGCATGCTATGGAATCAGCATCATCGCAGCAACTCATTAGTGGCTGCTGCATGTTTCAGATCTATTTGTTACTGTACAGCTAGTCTATTAATGTCCCCCCATCCAAGCATATATTTCAGTCTGCCTGATCCTCGTCCTTAACCAAATCCAGACCAAATTTCACCTATTGATAGTTTACCATGAGATAAATATGCCTTGTTCCTTTAAATTAAGATTGTGAATTAATTTGAAGAAACTGGCAAAACTATTGGCATATGCCCTATTTCATCATGATTTAAAAAAAAAAAAATCATTTCAAATCAATCCTTCCCTGGATCCAGATCTACACCAAAGTTTAATGGGTTCTGTCCTGGGCCATGCCCCACCCCATCCAAACAAGTTTAGTAGTCCTGTTATCAAATAGATGAAGTCCTTGCAGATGTAATAGTGGTAGTCAACCTTGTCAGTAAGCAACTGATATCCTTTATGATTGCATAACTGATTGTGTGTAAGCATGAATTGTCATGATTTTGTCTAAGCTGTGATAAATTCTTCATTTATTAACAGAAAAAAAAATGCTCAGAGACCAAGTAAAGCCTATTAGTATGACATGCAGCTCTGATGGACAACTTATTGCATTGGTCCTAATTGCAAACTGACATACACCCACGTTTGCTAACGGCATCTCATATATTTCTGCTTCATCTCACACAGAGAGTTAGTAGGGCAGGAGTTAAGTGGATGATCAAGATCGCATCTTGAAAATGCTGTGGATTCAGGCTATATTTGGCGTTTCTTGGCTACTAGCAGTGCCGTTACATAACGGGGATGCTTTCATTAATTAGTATTTGCAAATGCTAACCCTGCATCATCCCCAGGGGCATTAGTGTTCTACTGTTGTGTTAATGTGTGAAAACAACAAAACAAGAGGAGGGACATCCTGCTTTGCTTCAGATCTTGTTGTCAAGCATGGTTGGCTGTTCCAAGCAAAAATTTAAGCTTAAAATTGTAATACTGTGAACTCAGCTCACAGCTTGATATGAGGAAAAACACAGCAACCCACCTTTTAGACTAACTTTACACTACATTTAAACCTTCAAGACACAGGACAGATGGTGAAATCTGGCAGCTTGTCTGAAGAGCTAGTTGCTGTCTGATGAGATTTATTGGTGTCTTTTCAATTTCAGTTCATTTACATAACTAAAAAAGGCAAAAACACTGAAAGGCTTCTTGTGACTTTTTGCCAAAGGATGTCTGTGGGAGGCTGATAACATGCCAGAACAAAGTAGATTTTACGTAAGAAAGTCAGGTTGAAGTTACTTTGGCAACAGTTTTGGCATTTTGTGCCTTTGTTTGGAAATTGTCCTTGTCTTATCTCACTGATGTCATCATCAGCTGTCCCAGAAGTAGGACATCAACATGCACTGATATGACTCAAGCTGCTGCCCGCTCCTGTGGCATATTAGTGAACTAAACGCAGTTTCATCATCCAAGCTCATTTCATCGAGGAGGACTCAGAGAGACCTTAGTCAGCCCTCAGCCATGTTTGTTGCTACGTAATGAGAGGGAGGACAGAATGGGCACAAATCACCAGTTAAGGCTTGTTTAACATTGATTATTTCCACTACAAGCACATCAACAGCTGAGCCCGAATTCAGCTCCAGATAACTGAAATTTCAATGAGACGTATTAAGTCTTCTGATGCTATATTAATTGAGACATGATTTGGTTTCTGTGTGAGAGAAAGTGAAAGAGCTGTTAAGGAAATCCAATTTGTGAAGGTGACCATTTTAGTTGTTACACACAATCACACACACACCCCATGCATCTCAAGAAGAGAAGTTATTAAATCCTGCTGAAAAACAATAACACATATCTGAGTGTCTTACATTTTTCTTTTTCTTTCTTTCTTTCTTTCTTTCTTTCTTTCTTTCTTTCTTTCTTTCTTTCTTTCTTTTGTCTAGAATAAAATCTGTTATTAGCTCCCTGTCTCAATACAATTTCCACATGTCATCAATTCAAACTGAACACTCATCGCTATAAAAATAAAGATGACCCAGGGTCTAATAGAATAGAATATATACCTGCCCAGAATGTTGAATGCAGGCAGATGTTGTGGGTGTTGAAAAGTATCTTTAATGTTGAGAAGTGGCAGCATTTATTATAACGAGGCAGAGGTGGGTTGTAGGGCTCTCTTCTCT
This sequence comes from Lucifuga dentata, assembly GCA_014773175.1. Classification (NCBI taxonomy): domain Eukaryota; kingdom Metazoa; phylum Chordata; class Actinopteri; order Ophidiiformes; family Bythitidae; genus Lucifuga; species Lucifuga dentata. The sequence goes on from VXCM01001349.1 coordinate 233,935, forward strand.
GTTTGACTAAAGATTTATAGTCAAGTGAGAAGAGGAACAATGTTACAACAAAAATGTCTTGGTTTTATTTGCAGTTCAGTTGCACAATTTGATTTGCTGGAAGATTAAATCTGAAACTTAAAATGCACAAAAGTCATGCTAATCACATAAATTCCTGGTCTCAAAAGTCAAAGATTTATGCTGTCATGAATTGTTTTTTGGTGAGCTTTTTTTTTTTTTTTNGGGTTAGGATTATGGTTTATGCATTTAATCTTTTATTAATGCAATATCTGAAAACTATAATCCCTCACTTCAAGGTAATAAAAATATCCTTTTAAGAGCAGTTTTTCAATTAATATTTATCATCCTCTGAGCCATATTTTTTGGGAACAGATTTTTCTTTTCACCACTGAACTTACCTACAGGAATGAAACTATCACTCTTTGACCCCCACTGCCTAATTTAACCTCTGTGTTTACAAGGTGTTCAAGGGATCCTTTGTGAAAATGTGCACCTCATCTTTTCTATGAATCATCCTGCAGTGATATTTAAGTGTTACACACCAATACATGTGCGACATTTCCCCTTACAATCCATCTTGTTCATTTATCACAGAGGAAGATTTATTAAAATGCCACAGATGTCAGGAAATGTGTTGGAAATCCAGCTAAACATTTACATCCATCTGGAAGAATAGCCAACAGAAGAAGACATCTCAATATGCCATATGGGCTGAGTGTGTGTGTGTGTGTGTGTGTGTGTGTGTGTGTGTGTGTGTGTGTGTGTGTGTGTGAGAGAGAGAGAGAGAGAGAGAGAGAGAGAGAGAGTATGCAGTTGTAGCTGTATTTTACCTGATGAGGTGGTGATGAATGAGACAGTCACAAGTAGTAAATTTCCAAAGTTCATCTCAACACTGCTGGTGTCAACCCCTTTTGTCCTCTTGTGTCTTCGGAGTCTCCACAGTCCACTCGTGTCAAATAATCAATCTTATCAAACCTCCAGCCACATTCAGCCAAATCTCATCAAAACCTGCTAAACTAAACAGTTTGGAGGCAGAGCATCAGCTGGGATAGTTTAATCGAGTAAAATCAGCTCGTAAAACTTTGATGTTACTCCCAGAAAGCCATGACAGCAGCATCAGCACCGCCCCGACAAACCTAATGACAAAACTCGGCAGCATCACTTCGTCCCAGCATGGACGCGCACCAAACCGTCTCCACTCAGTTCAGTATAACATGCTTTGCTGTGCAGGAAAACAATGGTTAACAATATATTTAGCCCAATCATATAAAATAATTCCTCTTGCTCTTATCCAGGCAGTTTTAGGCTGCGGCGACAATGAGGGGATGCACACGCCGAGCTGCGCACTCCCAGTTATCCGCAACAAATCCTCTCCAACCTCCAGGAGTCAGTGTTTTAAAGAGACAGAGCGGCATCTGTGCTCTCTCTCTCTCTCTCTCTCTCTCTCTCTCTCTCTCTCTNGGGCGTTATCTATTTTTTATTAGGACAAAAGCCACACACACTGATAATGACAGCATAATTAAGAAGAACTAACGTTCTAACGTTTGGATTTTTTTGTTAGAGCCTCAGTTAATTATTTAATTCTAATTTATTTTATGGCGACATCACTCTACAAATGATAGACCTATTATTTGAGGCATTAAAATGAAGCATTCAGTTGTGTTATGTGTTGGGTTTTGGGGTTAAATTTGGGTCATTTATTAGACTGGTAGGGGAAAATTAAGATTGTGTCGGGAAATACGATCTGAGTCCACTTCAGAAAGTGATAATGTGCACTCCAGCAGGGTATAAACAATATATGGAGGTGGAAACTATACTGAAACTGCATTAATCAATATTTTTGATATTAATACTGAATCAAATTGTGAGGACACTATTATATTAGTTCAGAAAATGACACACCCCCATATATTGTTTATTTGGTATTATAAGACCTATTGGCTATTGGCAGTTCATACAAATGCTGGTGTTTACATTAGTGTTTTTTTTGTTTTGTTTTTTTTTTTGTTTGTTTTTTTATGGAGCCATGTTACTCCACTTTCCTGTACACCAGTCATCCTCAAAATCTGGATTCCGGTCCGGATCCAACCTGAACCACAACTGTCTCCGGACTCTGAGCAAATTATATTTTTCATATTATTTGTATTATCTGCTAGACATTGCTACGACGCAACGAGTCAAAATTCTCCACTTTCTCTGCAAAGTGAAACCGAATGTCCGCCTGAGAGTTGACAGTGCAACTAGTTTCGTCAGCACTACTTTTGTCAGGAGTTAGTGAAAACCAAAACAGCTAAAAGACTACACCTGTCTCCTGGTTGGTATTGTTGCTCTGTATCTACTGAATGTATAACAAGAAAACTTATTGCATTTATGTTGTGATTGGTTGTTATAAGGTGATAATATGTAAGGACTGTGTGTCTTTCAGCTTGCTTTCAACAGGCAGAAAATAAATCAAATGAAAAACTTAAGGCAACAGTTCTCAATCCTGGTCCTCAACTACCTCAGCATAAAGCCATTTCTCTCTGCCCTACCCACACCTATTAGCGTCAGGTGTGTTCAACTGATCAAAAGTTGGGAGCTCCTAGATCTTGATTGGTTAAATACACCTGATTTAGTGGATTAATTATTTCTCTGCTGGGTAGAGCAGAGAAATATGGAATATAGTGCAGGGAAATACGGAATATGCAGGTACTTGAGGGCCAGGATTGAGAATAATTGAAACCTTGGATGCATTTCAATTGACTTTTGTGTCAGCTTATGATTGCAGTCAAGTGATCAATCTCAAACAATGGTAATGGCTGCTCTTGTTTGTTGATAATCACCCTGTAAAGTAATACTGACACCTCAACATCACTGCCATCACCTTCTCAATTTACTTCCCATCATCATTGCTGCTCAGTATATTCATCTTAATTCTAATCATTATGTTAGTTGGTGCAGCCTCAAGGGGGCACAAGCCAGTGTCCTCCTTGTGCCGGTCCCAAGCCCGAATAAATGCAG